>JAASGU010000336.1:0-23486 GCA_023334365.1 Globisporangium acanthophoron
CGACGCAGCCCGTGGCGCTGCCGACCACCAGCGTCTTCAGCGCCAGCGTCATCACGTTCGTGCTCAAGCTCTTCACAGTTGCGACGGAGCTGCGGCGGAAGCACAGCCCGCCGGCCACACCAGCCAGTTAACTCCCAATGGTGATCATTTCGTTACTGTAAGTCTATCCGGTGATGACGCGCACGCCGAGCGACGTGATCTGGTGGATGGCGCGCGAGCCCGGCTGGCGGATGAACATCATGTTCGGCGGCACGCCTGTGAGCTGCGAGACCCACTGCACAACGCTCGCGTCGAACGCGCCGCCCGCGGGCGCCGCCACGCTCACCAGGTCGATCTGGAGCTTCGGGTACATGAGGTCGAAGACGCCCACCATCGCCTGCAGGTCGAGCAGCGCCTCGCGCTGGCGTTCGTGCCGCTGGGCATCCGCGACCGTCGTCACGCCGAGGTCCTCGTACACGTGCACGATGCGCAGGTTGTGCGTCTGCTCGTTGCGCCGCACGTAGAGGATCGCCTTGTTGAGCAGCGACAGGTCCGCGCGCTTGCAGAAGAACACCACGGGCGGCAGGTGGATCGCGTGCAGCGCCGCCGTGATCGTGCGCCCACCCACCGCGCCCGTGTGCGCCGCCCTGCCGCCGAGCCGGTTGCGCGACGGACACAGCCGCTGCGCCACGAAGAGCAACACGCGCAGCAGGAACACGCGCTCGAGCATGAGGAACATCACGGCCGCGAAGCCGACGAAGTAGAGCGCGAAGTACGTCAGGATCGCCGGGTCGCCGAGCAGGTTGCCGAGCAGCCCGAGCAGCACCATCGCGAGCCCGAGCACGCAGCTCCACCACGGCGCGCTCACGTCGCGTGGGATGTCCTCGCGCTTGAGCTTGAGCAGTATGCAGCCGAACGCGAAGAGCGCCATGACGCCGAGGAACGCGAACGTGAACACGCCCGCGAGGACTGACGCGTCCGCGTGCAGCGCGACCACGAGGCTCGCCTGCACGGCGAAGAAGAGCAGGATGATGTGGTGGTTGGTGCCGCGCCAGGCGTTCACGCGCGTGAGGAACGCCGGCAGCACGCGGTCGCACGCGAGGCGGCGCACGAGCCCCGTGATGCCGACGTAGGAGGTCAGCACGCCGCCCGAGAGCACCACGAAGGCGTCGACGGAGACCCAGCGCTCGAGCCATTGGCCCGAGGACACGCGCCCCATGCGCGCGAGCACGATGTCGCGGTTCGCGTACATGCCGTCAGGGCCGTCGAGCGGCAGCACGGCGAGCGAGAGGCACGCGAGCAGCACGTTGTAGCCCGTCGCGAAGACCCACATGTTGCGGAGCGTCTTGCGGAACACGCCGGGCTGCTGCTCCTCGACGAACTGCGCCGACGTCTCGAAGCCCGTGATGCCGAGCATCGCCGAGCTGTAGCCGAAGAACACGGCGGTGAGCACGCTGCCGCGCACCACGTCGCCGGCCACGTTGACGCTCGGGAAGTCGGTCTTGAGGTTCTCGAACAGCACGTGCGGGTGCGTGAGCGCGTAGTAAACGGAGAAGCCGCTCAGCAGCGTGAGCGTGAGCACGTGCAGCACGAAGATGAGCAGCGCGACCGTAGAGCTCTCGGCGATGCCGACGAGCGACAGCAGTGCGAAGGCGAAGAGCAGCACGATCGTGGAGCCCACGAGCGGCAGCTCCGGCGCCTGCGTGCGGAGGTACTGGATGGCGGACGTGCCAGAGACCACGCCCGTGGCCAGGTACGAGATGATGCCGAGCGTGGCGGCCACGGCGGCCGTGCGCTTGGACGTGGAGTTGAGCAGCACGTTGTAGGAGCCGCCGTTGAGCGGGATGGCGGTCACGGCTTCCTCGTAGATGAAGCGGAAGAGGTAGAGCACGGCGGCGACGAGCACCTGCGTGAGCGGCATGAGCTTCCCGGCCTTGGTGGCGACGATGCCCGACGAGTAGAGCACGCTGGCGAGGATGTCGTTGCCGCAGATGGCGGTGGCCGGCCACTCGCCCAGCAGGTGCGCAGGCGGCGCCGTCAGCCGCGCGCGGATCGCGCCGAGCTCCTCGTCATCCGCACGCACGTCGCGCGTCTCGCCCGTCGGCGGGAACACCCAGCGCGGCAGCTCCGCCTTCTCGGCCGCCGCTGTGGCACATGCGCGGGTCCTGATGAGGAGGTCCCGCACGTGCGTCGAGCGGTCCCCGAGCGCGGGTGGCGGCGCCTCGACGTCGACGTCAAGCACGTCGCGCGCGCCGCCGTCGGGCGCCAGGAGACCCACGCGTAGCTCGTCCATCGTTCGTCTTCTCTACTGAGCGAGCCGCCGCGCCGCTGCCGCTTGAAGCTCTGCCGAAAAATGTCCCAATCGTCCAACGAGGGAGAACATCGTGACGTGGCAGGGACGGCGCCGCCGCCGACGACGCCGCTGACGATGACGCACTCACATGCAGAGCATGCACGCAAAGGCGGGAGAAGAAGGAAGATAGATAGCGTCTATTCTCTACAGACTTCTTGACTAAATACCCCGCCTGCCGCCGTGCGTGCGCACTTGCTCACTTGGCGCACACGGCCGGGAACGACGAGTCCACGCGCGAGCGCTTCGTGAGGCTGTCGTCGTGCACGTAGTTGCTGATCGAGAGCGCGCGGATGCGCTTCGTCGGCGAGCTCGCGACGCTGTCGCTCTCGAAACTGCTCGCGCCGGCCGCCGCCTGCGTCTCCGTCGCCGCGCAGTTCGCCGCGATCGCGCCACCGCTCTTCTCGTTCCGGTTTGCCTTGTGGAAGAAGTCGAGTAGCAACCCGACGGCGTTCGCGCTGTCGGCGTCCTCCTCCGAGCTCTTCTTCGTCGGCGCCGACGGCTTCTTCAGCATCGAACCGATGCGCGCGAATGACGGCGAAGAAGAGCTCGACGAGTCCGACGTGAAGCCTTCGTCATCGTCGGTCGAGTGGCCCATGGAAGAGCGCGACCTGCTGTCCGGCTGGCGCGAAGCCGAACTGCTCTCCGCCGCAGACCCGCTGTCATTGTCGTCGGCGCTGCTCGGAACGTCCTCGCGGTTCTCCTTGAGCTTCTTGATGAACGCGGCTTCGAGCGCCACGAGCTCCAGCTGCGCCTGCATGAGGCGCATACGCGACTCCGGCGTCGAGTGGCACGGCCGGAACACTTGCTTGCCGATGCACTCGACCCCCGTGAACTTCTTCGTGATGCGCATCGGCTCGCAGTTCAGCTTCTGGGACAGGTACAGCCGCAGCATCGTGCCGCGGTCGATCGGCAGCAGTCCCTCCTTGAAGTAGTACGTCAGCTGCGTCGCGTACCGAGACTCCTCGTCGGTCCACTTGCCCTTGCGAAGTCCCGGGCGCGCCTTGCTCTTCGTCGACCGGTTCGAGTTCTTGACGGGTCGCACGCGCTTCGGCGCGGGCTTCTTCCCCTTGGCTGCCGCGTCGGCGCTGGTCGCTCGGTCCCGCTCGATCGTCGCTTCTCCGGCTTCTTGATGCGTCTGAGCAGCCTCGGTGGCGGCAGCGACATCCACTTGGGCATAGGTTCGGGACGGCTCCAGCTCCGGCTCCGGCTCGGCCGTGGTGGCGGTCATCGAGCCGAAGCCCCCAGTCTCACTACCAGCAGAACCAGAATATGTGTGTGACATAGACGAGTTGCTACTGCGGTGGGAAGAAGGGATGATGAAACGCAGTGGGGCGAGCGTCGGGGTGGAGGCTGGCTGTGGCGCGGCGGCTGACGATGATGACGAGGAAGACGGCGACAGGCGGCGGAGGTCTTGAGGCGCGCTGAGCGCGGGCACGCTGTGGTCGGACGGGGACGGGCGGAACGCGGGCAGTCGGAGCGGGAGCGTCGGGAAGTGCGCGCGCAGACCCGGCAGCGCGGCCGGGGTGGTGGCGGCAACAGCACTCGGGAAGGCGGCTGCGGCGGCGGCAGGCGCGCGCATGCTCTCGGCGGACGGGTGGATGAGGGAATGCATGTCCATGATCGATCGAGCGCTCGTTCGTGTGGTGGTGGGTGCGTTCGGACTCTATTATCACGCTACGAGCGAACAAACACTGACGCAGGCACACAGAGGGGAGACGGCGAGAGAGGGAGGGAAGGAGTGTCCGTCACTGCGTCTCGGGTCTGTGTGATGCTGTGTGTGTGTTGCTGTGTAAGCGCTCTTCAGGTGCTGCTGCTGCTGTTGCTGTTGCTGGGCGGAGCGGAGGGCGACTTGAGCGGAGCGGCGACAAAGCAGAAATGAACGTCGAAGAGCGAGCGAGAGAGCGAGAGAACATGTTTTAAACAGGAGGGGAACACATTCTCAAAGCGTTTCAAACACTTCGTCAAACATTTTGAGCATTTCGAGTGCGACTCATACATACTAATTGTGAATTACGATTCTCTCTTGAAATGCAATTTGTTTTAAACCGTTTGAAACACATTGAAGTGAGTTGGTGGTGTGGCAGTGGTGTGGTACGCAAACTTCAACAAAAAAGAAGCAGCTCGATTGAGGAAACAGGTGGCTATTTTTGAGCGCTTGCATTCAGTGTGGCGCACACCACTTGACTTGTTGTCGACCGACCGAGCTGCACAACAGTACTTGGGTCTCGCCAAGAATAGCATTGCCAGTGTGCAGGTTGCCGCCCGCATTGTCGAGATCTCCAGCTGCAATGTGTGTGTGTGCGTATACAGCAACATTGAAGTGTGTGTGTCCAGTCGCGCGCGGGGATGGATTTGCTGGCTGGGAGCGCGCGAGCGAGCGAGTTCGGTTCGCGGTTTGACCGTGCGAGATGCACGGGAACCCACACACACGAGCGCCCCGGCTCTGCGCGAGGTTGAAGCGAAGCATCTGGGTCGGGGTGGGCATTCAAACCAACTTTAGCGCGTCTAAATGTCTATCTCAGCGTGCAAAAAGTTATGTTTAGAGCGCATTGGATGGTTCTGAATCGATTCCGCGATTTGTGCAGGTTTTGAATCCGATTTTGATCGGGCGAGCGCTGAATGTGAGTGCGGCTGAATGCGAGAATCCGGTCAGAGTCGGGGCGAAAAGCTGGACCTCGATTCCATCAGGCTGGTCCTGCTGCTGCGATTGTCTCTGAGCGTCGTCGTCGACGCCAAGCGCTCGTTTGAAATGGTTGGCTGCGGCATTCGCGGCGATTGAAACCGCGCTTGAAGTCAACTTGACTCGGGCGATGTGGCCGCAACAGCGACTCGCTCGCTGTGCGAAATGGTCGTAGCATCTAATAGTTCAGATGGAGTTCCGAGTTGCTTTGACATGCTTTGACACGCTTCGCGCGGCGCACAAGATGCAAGCATTGCCCGGAGACGGCCAAGTGGCTGCCCTCCATCCGTTCGTTCGCATACATCCGCAATGACAGGCCGTGATGTCAACGAAACAGACACATGGCGGCGTGTGCGTGCACATGGTCGAGCAAAGTGGTGGTGGTGGTGGCGGTGTGTCTCGCACTTCCACGTGGAAGTTCACAATCGCGCTTCAACATCTGCTCGAAGATTCATTCCAGATAGGAGCAGGTAAGTATGTTTATCTACGATTATAGACATTAAATTTAGATTTTATTTGAGTAACGACCCTGACACTCAGGAATGCCACCTCCGATCGCGCCACCACCACCAGGCTGCATCGAGCGCACACGAGTCGCGGTGAAGGTGGCCAAGTTATCAAGTGCGTTATCGCAATGACGTACTTGTTGTAGCTTTGCAGGTCACTCTTCGATAGAAAACGAAGAGTCTACATGAAAGGTAAAGCGATCCGATGTCCGTGTACAGGTTGTCACTGCAAAGGTGCAAGGCTCCAAGGTTGATGCCGATTGTCGGCCGCGCACAAGCTCTGACGCGAGAAAAGCTGGTCATCTTGAGGGCGACAAAAGTTGCCTCGTTGATCGTGACCTGAAGACCGCGAGTGTGAGCTATGTGAAGATCTGACGAACTGTAGGAAGATCGATCGAGATCGAGATTGTCGGCGACGACGCTGTTGAGGGCCTGCGTATCAGAGCAGTGTTGCGTGGAGATGTGAAGGGAGGGAAGGATGATGGCGCTGTTGAGAGATAGCAAGCAGCAAAAGAAGCGTGTTCACGGTTAAGTTAAGATAGTACAGAAGCTCGCGCGGGACGCTGGCCGTGATTGCGAGACAGCGTCCGAGTCTGTCGGCTTGTGTGGCAACGCCGCCGTTGTTGTTCGCGGCGGCCGTGTAGGTGGGCGTGAGCGTGGAGGGTATCTTGTACGCAGGATAGCGAGACGAGAAGGGAGAAGTCGGGATCAAAATGGCTCTCAGTTCCAGCCCTCGATGCGCGGGATGCTGACGACCGGGATCTTGGACGAGATGCGCTGGTACGGCGAGAACCGCCAGCCGTGCAAACCGGCCCCGCTTCTGCCGCCGCCGCCGCGTCGGCCGCGCGCGCATGCAACGCACGAACACTCCACCTCGCCCGTCGCGGCGTCGCCGAGCCAGAACACCAGGTCGCTGTACGGGATCTCGCCAGAGCACGGTTCCTGCGATGGCTCGAACTTGACCACGGAGGAGAGCGTGGTAGTGGTGGCGGTGGCGCGGTGGGGTGCGTGCTGGTGGTAGCTTCTGCTGTTGTAGTTGCTGGTGGTTCTGGTGGCGCCAGAGAAGCTCTGCGGTCGGCGCCAGTCGTCGTCGTCGTCGCTACCGCTGCTGCTGGCCGTGCTAGTAGTGCTGACGCTCGCGCTGCGGGGCTTGACGGGGGAGACGAGCGCGTTGTCCGCGGGATCCGTGCACGCGAAGAGGATCCGCGCGGCGTCATCCTGCCACATGGCGAGCGCGTCGGCGCCGCCCCCCAGAGCCCCGAGCGCGTCGGACGGGAGCTCGTCGTCCATGATGAGGTCGATGTCGGCGGTCACGAGCGCATCGCTGGCGTCGAAGAGCAGCGCGTCGTCGTTCATGGCGTGTGTGTGTGAGAGAGAGTTTGAGCAAGTGTGTGAGTGAGGAGGTCTCTCGATAGAGAAAAGCGAGAACTCAGCCAAAAGCGGAAAAAAAGCGAGCTAGAAAGAAAGAAACGGTGAAACGGCCGTATCCACTCGCTTTTTTCTCGCTCGCTTTTTGGAAGAGCAACTTTTGCTGCTCGACGTGCGCGATGCAAGCAAGCCTTGCTTAGCAAGGCATCCGCCACGACGGCAACGCCGTCCTTCCTTCTCGACGCTGGCCCTCGATGCCGTCGCCACCCCCGCGCACCACCACCATCATGACCACTTGCCTTCAGCGAGCATTAGCTCCGTAGCGTGTCCGTGGCCAAAAGTGGCCAGTAAGTCGGCGACGAGCTCTATTCATAGCGAAGATCGGCCACAGACACAAGTACTGAACTCGTCCACGAAGTTCAGCACTAAATATCGATAACATGCTGCCGCCGTGCACAAGGCGATAGCCCTGCTGGATGTGCAGGAGCTGCTCGCTCGCGATGAGCTGCTCGCTCGCCATGAGGGTGAGCATGAAGGCAATCTTGAGGATGCCGTTCAAAAGTTTGGATCTGTTGTTGAAGTGGCTCCACACAAAAAATCAGGTCGCGAGAAAAGATACAGCAAAAAATGGCGGGAAAAAATGACTGGAATCGTACTTTTTCGAAGAGTCATTCGTACCTTACCAAAGATTATTCGGTTAATTCCGAAAACTCAAGCCTTTTTCAATCAACCCACTCCCAAAAGCACTTTAGCCTTCAATCAACTCACTCGCAAAAGACAAAGTTTGGTGCCAGCACCTGCAACCGCGCGCTCAAACCTGTCGCGCGCGGCGCCTCGACGACAAGGGAGCCGCTAGCGTCGCTACAAAAACACCACCGGGAGCATTGGGGCAGGCGCGAGACTGCGCCTCCTGGCGGTGTCGATCTCCAGCTGAGACTGCGCTCCTTCCGAGCTCTCTGGAGCAACGGAGGTCCGTCTCCCTAGACTGTCAGACGTAGCTTAGGCTGCGTCGACCCAAAGATGTTGGAGCCGGTCGTATTGCTTAACGTCAATGGAGAAGTAACAGCTCTTCATTCCTCACACGTGCACCAAGCGCAGCAACTCAATCGACCCCGTCGCGCATTTGAACCACTTGCTCCTCGCGAGAAACTCGGCAAACTCACTCGCGCTCCCATTTCTACACAACGCAACGCAACACTGTTGCAATCCCCGAACCAGATCACCCGTACAGGAACTGCGCCTCGCCCTTGAGAAAGAGACTTCGTGGTCGCTGAACTTCTGGGGACTGCGTCATAGGCGTCTTGCTCCCTCCCTCCGCGCCACTCGAAGATGTTATAGCAGCAGCAGCAGAGACCGACGTGGGTGACGCAGCCGACGACACGGACACCGATGCCGACGAGCTAGGAGTCGTCGTGTAGCTCTGCACGGTATTGCTCGGCTGGGTCGTCTGCAGCACCAGATCCGAGAGCACGTGCATGCTGTCGCGGCGGTAGATGGACACCGACACGCCGTGCTTCTCGCGCATAATGGGCACCAGGAGCTGTGAGAAGCCCGCCGCCACCTCGCTCGTGAGCGCGTGCAGCCGCAGCGGCGTGGGCTTCCCAGTGCCGCGGATCGCGTGGTGCAGCCAGTCCGTCAGCGTCATGATCTTCGCCTTGTCCGTCGTCCAGTGGTCCAGCAAGCACTTAATGAGTGGCGAGTTGAGGTCGCCGGGCGGTGCGGGGTATGGCGCTGTCTCTTCCACCCACTTGTCTTCGTCGTCGCTGTCGTAGCCGCTGGTAGCTGCCACGCGCGTCGCCGCAGAGCCGTTCACATTGCTCGGAGCCGCAGCGTTCGTCATGCTCGACATTTGGTAGTCCAGCTGCTGCGTCAAGCGCGTGATTTCTTCCTGCGCCGACCGGTTGCACTCCTCCAGCGCCTTTTGCGACGCCACCGCGGCGCCCCACTGCAGCTTCGTGTGCTTGAGCATGTCCTTCGCGACGCTGAGCTTCTCCTGCAGATCCTGCACCTTTCGCACAAGCACGTCGAATGCGGCGCCGCCTCCACAGTCGCTGAACGATGTCGTCTCGGACGACGCCATGCACTCCTCGCTGTTGTTGCTGCTCACGCGACTCAGTCTGCGCTTCAGCTCCGTCATGGCGACTGGCTCATCGTTGTTTGACACAGGATCCTTCTCGCCGCTGCCGCTGCCGCTGCTACTCATGCTGCCTCCCGATGGTTGGCCCTGGAGCTGCTGGTAGAGCTGCAGGGTCGTGCGCAGCTCCCGCAGCTCCGTTTCCAGCTTCATGTTCGTATCCAGGAGCACGTCCTGGACCGAAACGCCAAGCTTCTGTATCTCCGATTGCTGCGCTGCCGATGCTGACGCTGCCACATCTCCACCCACCTCCGCGAAGGAGAACGGCCGCGAGTCCGCGATTTGCTAGCGAAACGCAGCAAACATCATCAGGATGCCTGCGCACCGGAGCTGAACGAGCAAGAAGTCGACCCTACTCACCTTGTACATCAAGTTCATCGTGCGCAGACTCTCGAGCAGCGCACGCTCCTCTGTGAGCTCCTCGCTCAGTGTGTCGTTCGCGCTCTGCAGCTTCCCGTTGCGCTTCTCGAGCTTCTCGACCTGAATGTAGTACTCGGTCGCCTTCGCAGCCTTCTTGCGCAGGCTGTCCACCTCCTTGCGCACGCTCTTGAGCTCCAGCTGCAGCGCCTCGCTCTCTGTCATCGCCGCCTGCCACTTGTGCATCAGCTCCTCGTAGTCCACCCACGTGAACACACTCGCCTGGTTCGAGTCGTACGTTGCAGCGGGGTTCATCACAGAGTACTTGAGTCGTCTGTCGCCGGTGTTGGTACTCCCATCGCTGGTGGCGTCAGCAGCTCCTCGTCGTTTCTCTCCCTCTCGACGCTGCAGCTCATTGATCTCGAGCTGGAGGCTCTCGACCTGGAATTCTGCGAGGCGCTTGGTCGCGTTGCTCTCCTCCACCTCGTCCTTGAGTCGCTGCTCACGGTCCAGCAGGTCCGTGACCAAGGCGGACTTGGCCTTGAGCTCGCTACGCAGCGCATTGATCTCCACAAGGCACTGCTTGCGCTCGTCCTGGAGCCCGGCCACGTCGGCGTCGCGCGCGTGCAGCGCCGCGCGCAGACTCGGGCGCTCACTCTCGAGGATCTCGAGCTGCGCGCGCAGCGCGTCGTTCTCGTCATGCAGCTCCTGGTTCTTCTCGAGCAGCAGGATGCCGGCGCGCGCGGCCTTGCGCAGCGCTTCGCTCTCGTCCAGCTCGAGGCCCGCGTCGGAGGTCACTGGGCACGAGCGAGCGAGACATTCAGAGAGAGTAAGTCGAGGCGAGCGCTACTGGCCCCGCTTCGTGTCCAACGTACGCGAGTGCGGCGCTGCGTCCACGTCCGAGACGCGGCCACCATAGTCCTCCATCTCGGAGCTTCTGCTTCTCAAAAAGACGTTTTGCGGGAGAATAGGTGGGTTACTCTGGTTACTACCCGTGGTTAGAGTTAGCAAGTATAAAGAGCCCATATTAACCTTTTTTACTATGCTGTACTATCCAAAACCTTTAAGAGGTGAATACCGCCCTCAAAGCGTAATCTGGTTACACTTGAGACTCATTCGATCATGAGTGCGGAGATGACGAGCGCCAAGAAGACGCTGCGCCGGCAGATCGCCGCAGCGCTGCGGGCGCTGGACGGCGCCGAGCTGGAGAGCCAGAGCCAGCGCGTGGCCGAGCGCGTGTGCGCGCTGCCTGAGTTCCGCGCCGCGCGCGCTCTCAGCGTGTACCTGGCGATGCCGCGCGAGGCAGCGACAGGTGAGCTGCTCGCGGCGGCGTTCACAGCGCGACAGAAGGTGTACGTCCCCAAGATCACGGGCCGTAGCGCACCGGACTTGCGCATGCTGCACGCTCAGTCACCAGAGGACGTCGCGTCGTTCCCCAAGGTGCGCGGGGATGTGATATGGGTGAAGGTCGGCGCGATGAGCTCATGTGCACCCGTGCGTCTCGTAATCACAGGACAGCTGGGAGATTCCGGATCCACCGCTGACGTATGTGGACGGTGGAGCGCGCGACGACGCGCTCGAGACGCTCGACTTGGAGCTCGTGCTGCTCCCTGGTGTGGCGTTCGACCGTGCGGGAGGTCGCCTCGGCCATGGCAAGGGCTACTACGGTACGCACAGCGCTGCTAGTCGTGCAAGTACGCAATGAGTCCAGGTGCTGACGGGCGGTTCGCTACGGCTGCAGACTCGTTCCTACGCCGCCTGGAAGAAGCGTACGCAGTGCAGGGGAAGCCGCTCCCCGCCACTGTCGTAAGTGCTGTGCATGCGGGGGGAATCGATGTCGATTGCTGTGCTGAGAGTCTCATTTCTCTTGTTTGCTTGCGCCTCCAGGGTCTCTGCCTGTCGTCGCAGCTCGTGGAGCAAGTGCCGCTCTCACCGCATGACCGCCTGCTCGACGTCGTCGTCACGCCGGAGGAGGTGATCCGCGTACCCCGATCGTAACCGAGTCAAACACGATCGTACCCCTAGGGTAACCCGAACCGTATCCTTTCCCCCTCATTCCCGGATTTCGAGCCAAAATGGCGGCGATGAAGCGCGTGGCGCTCCTGCTCTGCGTGTGTCTGATGGCGGCGGCGGCGGCGGCGCAGGACCTCTACGAGCTGCTGGGCGTGTCGGCGTCGGCGTCGCCCGCGCAGATGAAGAAGGCGTGCGTAGGCGACTGCGTGGGGTTTCGCTACTTGAGACTGTTAAACCGTCTGACCTCGCGCTTTGTATGGGGAATGAGCAGCTACCGCAAGCTCTCGCTCAAGTATCACCCGGACAAGCAGACGGTGGAGACGAGTGCGGAGGCGCGCGAGAAGTTCGTCAAGATCACGAACGGTGGGCGTGCGGTTGCGTGTGTGTGTGAAAGGGAAGGGGTCTCTGGAGAGGCAGATGCTGACTTGGTCGTCTTTTGTTGCTGCCAGCGTACCGCGTGCTGTCTGACCCTGAGCGCCGCGAGAAGTACGACGTGTACGGCATCGCGGACGAGCAGGGCTTCAAGTGCGTATCAGTGTTATGGCTGCCGGTGTTTGCAGTAGGAAGCACCAGTGACTCTGACGTCTGAGCTGCTGCTCTCCCCACCCAGGAACTTTGACGAGGCGCTGCGCTTCTCGCACGAGGGCGTGGAGGACTCGCTCGTGAATTGGCTCGGACTCGTGGCGATTCTCGCGGTCGGCGTCGTGCCGATCGTGGTCATGCAGCGCAACCGCACGAAGCCCGTGAAAAAGCGACGTGAGGTATCTCGGCGGAGTGTTGCGAGAGAGGTTGTGCGCTCGTCGTGGACTCATCGTGACGGTGTTGGTGCTGTTGCTGTGCAGGCCCTGCGAAGCCTCACAAGAAATAGACTCACGGCGAAGTCGGCCAAGACATTCAAGCAGGACTTCACGACGACGCGCCGGCAATACGTCAGCGACCCGCTCGCTCGTGCGTCTCCCGTTGTGTTTTGCGAATCGTGTCGGTCTTGATGGACTTTGAGCTTATGTTCTGACGGCGTGTGGTCCTGTTGGATGCTGCAGGCGACGACTGAGCGAAGATCAGGAGCAGCAGCTCAGGAGCAGCACAAGAGAGCGAGGGGATGCCGGAGCGTCTTTAACCTGACCGTTTAACACTTTAACCTCGCTTTTGCTCACGCAATCGGGTTTAATCCTTCTTCAACCTATTCAAACGCATACAAATCCTACGAAAATACATGGTTCCCGTTGAAAATGCCAGTCTGACCGCCCATCATCACATCACCACCAGCGCCGCTCCTCATGCCGTCGCTCATGCGCTCGTCGTCCTCCGCCGTCGGCTCCGCGTCACCGCAGCGGCCGGCGGCGGTCTCCGCATTCGGCTCGGCGGCGGCGCAGCTGTCGGCCGTCAGTGCGTTCCGCTCGCGGCTGCTGGCGCCGTCGCCCTCCAGCAGCATCGCCGACACGGAAGAGGAGCTTGAGCCGCTAACGCCCACGCCGCTGCCGCCGCCACCGCCGCATGCGCACGCGTGCGACTCGTGCGCGGAGCTGGAAACCGAGTTCGCGGCCGCCGTGCTCTTCGTGGAGACGTATAACGGTGCGTTCTGGCGGCTTGGACGAACTGACGAGAGCGCCGTGAGGTAGCGAGCGAGAGAGAGGGAGAGAGGAGGTAGCGAGCGATTGACAGCCGCACGCGCACACCGCAGGCCCGCACCGCATCCTCACGCAGGAGAACTCGTCACCGAAGAAGGACTTTTACGCCTTCTTCCAGCAGGCGACCGCCGGCCCGTGCGCCACGCCTGCGCCGCCGCCGGGCGCCAGCAAGACCGACGTCTCCAAGTGGTTCGTAGCAGCGCAGCTCCAGCTGATCGCGAGGGTGTGGCTGACGCGTCGGGCACTCTATGGTGCAGGGAGAAGTGGCGCGCGCTCGGACAGATGACCCGCCACGAAGCCATGAAGCGCTACACGACGGCGCTCGACAACCTCGTGGACGACTGGCGCCGCAGCGCGAGCGTGCGCGCGCCGGCGCTCTACCGCTCCACGAGTGGCTCGTCGTCGGTGGCAGGTGACGCTGCTGCCGCCGGTGGCCAGGGCGCCACGCTGCTCACAGTGGCCGGGAGACAAGTGCGCGCGCCTGCGCGGGAGGTCGTGCGGAGGCTTCGGCGAGTTCTCACTGCTGTGCTGCGTCCTCGGCTATCGCAGGCGCCAAGGCGGAGCACGAGTATGTTCGAGCGCCTCCCGCGCATCTACGATGAGCTCGGAGAGCTGCAGGACCGCGTCGAGGACGAGACCAAGAAACGTGACGAGCTCGAAGCGCATCTGCTCAACTTCACGCGGGAATACGTGAGTGGCTCTTGTGGTGCTTGTGGGGAGCTGACGAAGGAGCTCTCGACGTGCTGATGGTGTTGTATGGTGATGATGGTGCCGACGAAGCAGCGAGGGATGATCACGCGCGAGATGGAGCAGGTGGACGAGATGCGCGGTCACCTAACGTCACTCGTCAAGACGCTCGAGGACGATGTGGCGAGCCACCGCGTACGATTCGCTCGCTGCTTGATGGCATCTACACTGATGCGAGGATACGGGTCGCTGACCGGTTGATGTGCTGCTTGCATTACTCTGTGTGTGGCAACAGAACGAGCTCCGAGTGGTCGCAGCGCGGCAGCAGGAGATGCTGGCGCTGGTTGAGAACTCGGCACTACTCGCGCTTGAGCTGCGCGCGCGCCGCGTACTGGCGATCGTGCGCGGCTGGGTCCAGAACAAGACGTTGCGCCGCGTGTTGCTCTTCTTCTTCGCCTTCCGGATCTGGAACTTCCTGCGCGCGCGCCGCGTCCCGCAGCTCGCAGCCCAGCTGCTCATCCGCGGACTCGCGGCGGTGTCGTCGCTCGACGCTCCAGCATCGCGGCCATCGTCGCCTCCACGCGCGCTGCTCCGGAGCTAAGCACGTCATCCATTCGTTCGTTCGTTCAAGTGTGTCGTGATAAGGTCGAGAGGGAGAGAAGGTTTGCTGAGAGAAGGTGAATAGAGTTCGAGACTCGATGGACAGTTTGCATGGTGACAAACGCGGGAATGGATTGATGGACACCGTTCGTCACGGCTTCAAAACAGCAGCTCAGATGACATCGGGAGCTACTTGGCCACGCGTTGGTAGCTGTCCCAGCACTCAAAGTGGACCTTGCCCGCGCCGCTCGTGAGCTCGTAGAAGCGGCCGTCGAAGCGTCCGGGGATCTGCACGACGGGCTGGCGGCAGTGCACGCACTTGGGCGCGACCGCCATCTGGTAGTTGTCCCAGCACTCGAAGTGCACGAGCTGCTCGTTCTCGATCTTGTAGAAGCGCCCGTCGAAGCGACCCGGGATCTTCACGACCGGCTCGCTGCACTGCACGCAGCGCTTCGCCGTGCTCAGTTGGTACGCCTCCATGCACTCGCCGTGCACTTTGCCGCCCGTGATCTCGTAGTACTTGCCGTCGAAGCGGCCGGGAATCGCCGCGATCGCGTGTCCGCAGTGGATGCACTTCTCCGCCACGCGGATCTGGTACGCGTCGATGCACTCGGCGTGCACTGTCGCGCCGTCCGGGAGCGTGTACATGCGGCCGGAGAAGCGGCCGTCCACCACCTCGATGCGCTGATGGCAATCCACGCACACGGGCGTGTTGCGCTCGCGGTAGATCTCCACGCACGAGTCCTTGCACACTCGATCAACCTGCGTGCGGCCGCTGTCGTCCACGTGCGTGAACGTGCGGAACGTACCAGACAGTGCGCGCTGGCACACCACACACACCGGCAGCGATGACGTGTCCGAGACCGGTACGATCGCCGTCGGCTTCGTCGTGAACAGCGTCAGCGAGTACTCGAGCGTGTACGGGAGGCGTCCGTCGTACGTCGCCGGCGTCACCACGAACGGCTTCCCCGGCTCGAGACCCGGACAGTCGAGCGACGTCTCGAGCAAACAGCTACGGTTCGAGATGAAGGTTCCCGTCGCGACCACGTCGTGGGACAAGTCGATCTTGCGCTGCATCCGCTCACCGTTCTTCAGCACCACCGGCGCGATGTACGACTGGTATTCGTTCAGGAGCTTCATGCGACGCGACGGCTGCTCCAAGTGCACCAGGAGTTCGCAACCTTGCGTCGCGGGCGAGAAGAGCTGGTACTGAGGGTTCAGATGCATCGCCTCACGGCCGCCGCTCGTGATGCCGCTCCACTGCCCCGCGATCACGTGGATGCTCAAGCTCGGGCTCACCGGGTTCCCGAGTCCGTCCGGCACGGAGCGGAAGTTGTACAGGTTGCGCGACTCGATGATCGTGCTAAAGAAGCAGTAGAACGCGCTGAAGTCCATCCAGTACGTCTGGTCCTCGCGGAACTGGAAGCCGACCTCGACCTTCTGCGAGCGCGAGAACGAGTGCCACTTCGGGTCGGCGCTCGACCACGCGCCGCCCCACTTGTCCGGCTGCGAGTGCGTGCCGACACCCCAGCTGTTGCGCAGCTGCACCAGCCGAGTCAACTCGCCCTTGTAGTCCAGCTCCACGAGCGCCATCACGCCGTACGCGAACGACTTGCGCAGCCCCTTGGGCAGATCCATCTCGACGTCTTCATTCGAGCAGCCCACGAGCGAGCCGGCGTGCAGCGACTTGCTGATTGCGTGCCACGCTTCGTCCTCGTTCGGGAACTTCTCCTGCAGCTTAAAGCTCCCCGGGACGCCGCCGTACAGGTCCTGCAGACAGTACGATTCCTGCCCGCCGATGATCGCCTCGTACCCGCCGTGGAGCTTCGCGTACGCCTTCTCCACCAGCAGCGACCAGATCTCGAACTTGCCGTTGCTGCCCGTGAACGACCCGAACACGGGCTTGCCGTACTGGCTGCATGGGATGTAGTCGTCGATGACGACCACGCGACTGCGGTGGTTGCGCCAGAACCGCACCGCGTACACGCCCTCGTCGTTGTACTGCTGCTCGCGCGGGAAGAGCGTGCCGACTTCCACACGGTCCGGGATGACCAGGTCTCCGTCCAGCTCAGGGAAGAGCTGCGCGAGCGCGTTCGGCGACGTCGAGAGGACCGAGAGCGCGCCGAACAAGTACGAGTCCGCGAGGCGACCGATCTTCAGGTCGCCGGGAGAGACACCGACGCCGGACACGCGGCTGGTCGAGCCGTTCTCGCGCGATCGGTCGAACAAGCACGTGCCTTGCGCCTGGAAATACACCGGCACCAGCACGGACACGCGCGACACCACGCCCGACTCGGAGCCGTCCACGCGGTAGCCTGTGCCGTTGCCCACGCCCGAGAACGCCAGCGGCTTGTAGTGGTCCAGCAAACTCTTCTCCCACATCAGGTCGAAGCGCTGCAGTCCGTCCTGCACGTACTCGCTCAGGTGGGTGATCATGTTCTTCGTGAGCAAGAGCAGGTGGTCGCGCTTGCGCTTGTGGAGACCCGTCGTCACCGCCTCCTGCGCGATGTGCAGGAAGCTCGGGTCCACGCTCGTGCCACTCTGGCTGATCACCTGTAGGATGCTCTCGGCTTCGGCGGGGGACTTGATCGCCATCGAGCACACAAGCTTCTTGGCGTCGTCGAGCATCGTCACTTCCACGTACGCCGTCTCGTTGAAGAAGTCGCTCACGCGCTTCCACTTCCAGATGTGGTCCTCCAGGTGCGGGTACTTCTTGTTGTTCGCGTCGCGGAAGAGCGACGACGCGTCCGGTGGGAACTGCGGGTCTGCGCACAACGCCACACACGCCGCAGTGGTCAGCAGTTAGTCATGGTATCGCGGCATGCAACACCAGCGCAGCCGCACCAGTGAACTTGGACCCGCTCTGGCGATGGCGGCGCAGCACTTGCAGCCACTCGCCGTTGTCCGGGAAGCTGCGCGCGTCGTAGTAGCGCTCTTCCTCAGCCGGGTGCTGCTCGCTGCGCGCAACCGTGATCGTGTCGCCCACGCGCGTGACATTGTAGCCCTCCACGCGCTCCGTCGGGTCCGACTTGTTGCGCTCGACCGCGTTCGAGATCTCGAGGCGCGTCGAGAGCGAGTCCATGTTGCGCGCGCGGACGACGCTGCGGATCGACACACCAGCGCCGCTACCGCTGGGCTCTTCGCGCTCCTCCGGACGCGCGCTCACTTCTCAAGTCAACAAGGGAGAACACTGTGAGTACGCACTATGGAGAACACACTCACCTCACGAGCCATGAAGCTCACCCGACAGACTGGAGAGCAGCGAGCTGATGTTGTTGACGGACGACGGCACCGCGTTGAACTCGAGCGACGCCGGCGGCGAGCTCGGGTCAGCGCCGTGCGCCAGTGCGGTGTTGGGCTCCGCGTACGGCACGTACGACGGCGACGGCTGCATCGCGTAATTCTGGAAGGAGGTCGCGACCGGCGGCGGCGCCAAGTGCGTCGCGTGCGGCGGGTCGAAGCCGATGCTGGCGGTTGGCGCACCGAAGCTCGAGCCCGACAGGTCGTTCGCTGGCGCGGGGTACGCGGCCGCAGCGTACGAGGCGGACGGCGGCGGCGCGTACGCGGTGGACGCCGAGCCGAAGAGGTCGCCGTCGTCCGCCGTGCTCGCGGTCGCGGGTCGCGGGTAGCCGCACTCTCCGCAGAACGCGGCGTCCGGGTTCGCGAAGGGCTCGGTGCAGCTCGTGCAGACGACCGCGGCCGGCGGCGCGAAGGTCGGCGCCACGGGCGTGGGGGTGAGCGCCGAGAGCGGCCCGCCAGACGAAAAGGAGCCGGACGAGGAGGAGGCAGAGAACGAGTGTGCGTGGCTCAGCGGCGCAGGCGGTGCAGGAGGCGCAGGTGACGCAGAAACAGCAGCAGGCGGCGGCGGGAGGTCCTCGCGGGGGGCGCCGCACTCGGCGCAGAAGCGCGCGGTCGCGATCTCGTCCGGCGCCCAGCGGTGGCCGCACTCGGTGCAGAACATCGCAGCTTGGTCAACTTGGTCGGATTGCGGCGATTTCAAGAATGTGAGCGAGCTTCAAGCACGCGCAACTAACGATTCGACACTAGTCTTGAAATTTGCAATGGAGAGTAGAAACTGCCAGTTGTCATGTGGTATCAGACATGACTCAGGTAGCCAGCACTTGATACACTCTGATACCGACCGCGAAACGACGTGAACGAACATCAGCAAAGGAAGATGGCGGAGCGACGAACACTGGAGGAGGAGGCGAAGCGCGCGTCGTCGTCGGATCCACACGGCGACGACAGCGACGACGAAGTGTCTCGTGAAAGTGGCGACAGCCGCGATGACTACGAGCGTGAAGGTGACGATGCCGACGTCGACGGCGACATGCAGCAGGCGGACGACGATGACGACGACCGATCAGCGCTGCAGAAGGCGGCGCGCGCCGGTATCCGGCTGCTCGAGGAGAACGCACAGCTGGCGGACGAGGTACGGCACCTACAGCAGCAGGTCGCGCACGCCGAGCAGCACACGCGGGAGCTACAGCGCGCGCTTGAGGAGCGGGACGCGCGCATCGAGAAGCTTTCGCAGCACCTGCGGGAGGCAATTCACGAGAACCACGGCGTGCTGGCGGAGCTCAGCCGCGCGAAAGAGCAGCTTGCCGACTCCCAGAGCCTCGTGGCGCAGCTGCAGGCGGCGCAGCAGCGCTCGCCGCGGCGGCGGATGAGTCGCATCGAGATGCCCGTCGCACAACAAGTGGAGACGCGGCCCACACTCGCACTTGATGCGAGTGGTGGCGACTGTGAGGGATGCGAGCCTGTCAGTGGCGACAAGAGCACTTTTGCTGCAGTGCGACCGCTGCCTATCGTCACAACGGAGACCGAGCGGCGCGCTTCAGCCGAGAGTGTGACGCCGTCCTCGGCATTCGGAGGACGCACGAGTCCCAGGCGCAGACAAGTTGCGCGGCTCGAGGAGGCGGAGGAGAAGTACGAGGAGGCGCATCGGCGCAACAACATCCTCAAGCGAGAGCTCCTCAGCGCGCAGAAGAAGGTGAGCGAGCTCAAGCCTCTCAGCGCGCAGCTTCAGGAGGCGAACGAAGAGCTCCGAGCGCTCCGAGGGCAAGTGGACAAGCTGCACAAGCAGCTGCAGATGGCGCACGACGAACGCGCGGAGGAGAGCGCGCTGATCCAGAGCCTGCGCACGACGGTCGAGATCTACCAGAGCCTCGACGACCCGACTCGGAGTGCGAAGCTCCACCACCACCATGCCGCCGCCACGAACGGACACCGAAGCAGCCTGCTGCCCAGCGAGCTGAGTGACGAGCCACAAGCGCGACAGATGACGCGAATGCGTCGGCGAAGGTCCGACACGTGCGTGGCGCTGTCTCACACGAGCTTCAAGTCGCCAGTGTGCTGGACAAACGCCAGTGTTAACTGCCCTCACACCCAAGACGACGCTGAGAGAGACATGGAGTCGCTGGGCAGCCTCGCCGATCAGCTGCTGAGTCTGCAGCAATACGTCACACACTTCACCGCGCAGAGATCAAGTGCAGGTGCTGGACTGGTGGAGACGAGCAAAGCCAGAGACGACTCGAGTCTCCTGCACGTCAGCACCGAGGCGCATGCGAGAGGCTCGTTCCAAGAGCAACAGCTTCATCTTCTGCACGACTTGCTGCGGCGGTACCGAGCGCAGGGGCGACACGCGTCGGAGTTGCGCTCCGCTCTGGAAGCGGAGAAAGCGCGGCTGCTGAATCGCATCGAGGCGCTGAGTCTGTTAGCTCAGCGACAGTGCGAGATGTGCGCGAGAGCGAACGAGGAGCTTGCGCAGGAGAGCGAGACGTGGAGAGCTGCCGCGAGCGCGTACGAGTCGCTGCTCAAGCAAGCGACCGAGTCGGCGGACGCGGAAGATGAAGACGACGCTGAGCACCTGTGCTTCTCCATCCTGCGCCGACTCGTGGACAGCTGGACAGCGGACAGATCGAAGCGGATGCGGCTCCACGACTGGCTGACGAACGCGATCCGCAGCACGGGGAACCGCAAGTCACTGTACCTGCCGGACCTCTCGGACGAGCTCGCGTCTGGCTTCCAGATGTTGCTCGTGCCGATCCTGCGAGAGAAGTTTGGCGTGGACGTGCACGTCGAGAAGCGCCTGCGGAACGTCGTGGTGACGGATCTGAAGCTCCACATCGTGCACACCGACGCGGACAAAGCCAAAGCATGTCTGCAGCGCATCAGTCGCTCGCTCATGTGGATCGTCGACGTCGAAGCTGCGCAGCTCGAGGAGAGTGAGTGGCTCGGCGAGTTCTCTCGGAAGCGAGCGGCCCGGATGTGCTTGGGGAAATGAGCGACACATGCGCTCCTAGCTCCTCTTGTAATCACATACACTTCGATAAACATCCGCTGCCTCGCGTCCTACATACCTCTCGAGCGGAACAGCCGCTGGTCTTCGCCGCTACTCTCTGGAGGCGACAGCAGCTCGTCGTTGTCGAACTCGTGGCTGATCATGCGGTAGTCGGCGCGGATCGGCAGCTTCTCGTTCATGGCGGGCTGGCGATACACGTTGTCGAGAAACGCAAACGTGGCGGCGCGGTCGCAGTGGCCGTGCAGTTCGTCCAGACGCGCGCATTCGGTCACCGGGAGGTGTTTAGCCACGCGCGGGAACAGCTGAGCCACGTAGTGGTTGAAGAGCAGGATGACGACTACGAGCACGGCGACGAACGTGACCTGCACCGGCGCCTTCTTGAGCGACAGCAAGCCGATGAGCGTCAGCTGCGCGACCACGAGCGCGACGATCATGAACTTGTACAGCCGCGGCCAGTACGCGCCGTGCCCGAACGACATGGGCTTGTACACGAACAGCACCTGGCGGCGGTACACGATCTCCGCGACGAGAAAGAAGAAGCCCGTGAAGTAGCACACGAGCGGCGCGATCGGCGCGAACGTGAGCGTCACGAGCATCACAAGAAACCCGTCGGCGAACACCGCGGTCGGGTCAAACGGATCCGTGGAGGAGATGCTGCGGAGTCCGAGCCACTTGCCTTCGCGCTCGCGCTTCGTGAGCTTCGGCGCGAAGAGTTGGAAGAGCGCCGAGAGCAGCAGCGGCACGACGCGCAGCAGCTCCAGCACGAGGCTGAGCCCTGTGAGCACGATCACGTACGAGATGAAGAACGTCGACTGTTGCGGCATACTCCGGCCGAGCATCCCGATCAGCTTCTTCGGCTGGTCCACGATCTCCTCGAGACTGTCAAGTACCGTGCCGACGATCACCGTGACGAAGAAGATCTGGATGAGCTGGAAGTACACCAGCTTCGTGAACACTGACGCGCGCACCTCGGTCCTGGACGGATGGCCCTCACGCTCGGACAGGAAGTTGAACACCAGCGGCGCGAGCGCGCTGAGGACCACGAGCGCCAACGGTGCGAGCTGCTTGAACAGCTCTTCCAGGATCGGGTACTTGTCGAACGCCTTGTTGAGGAACGGCAGCGTGCGGCGCAAGGACTCGACCGTCGCGAGCGACGCCACGAACGCTGTCGGGATGGTCCAGAACAGCACGATCGTCGCTGTGACCGTGGACGAGACCAGGCGCCACACGGCGCGTGTGCGGAATCGCAGTCCGATGTTCTCCCAGTTAACGTCGGCAACATGCGGCGCGGGCGAGATCGCCATTCGGATCGGATGGCTCGCCTGCACCGTCTGCTGCGCGGCCTGTGCCGCTTTCAGCGACGTGAACGAAACGAACGCCGAGCGCCGCATCACGCGCATCGGGTGCTTCATGCGCGCCGCCTCGCGCTCGAGCTGGTTCTCTTCCTTCCCGTACTCTTCGATGTCATCGTCCTCGCCGTCATCGTTGCCGTTGCCGTTGCCGTTGCCGTTGCCTGCGGTCCTCTGTGTGGTACCCTCAGAGTCGCCTCTGCCATGGTCGACCCGAATCGCCAGCACCGCAGGACTTACTTGCACGTCCTGCGGAACGTACGGCGCCGCGCTCTGCGCCTCCCTCTCCTCCATCTGCCGCGCGAGCTGCGCCTGTGTCGTCTCGATGCTGTTGATCTCCCGCGCCACCTTCTCGTTGAGCTTCATGAGCTGCTCGTGGTAAAAGTTGATCGAATCGACGGTGCTGCCGCGACACCCGGGGCGACAGCACAGCAGGAAGCGCAGCCACGAGCCGCCCTCACGGTGCTGCGGCCGCTCGCCGTCGTCCTTCTCCCGCAGCGCGAGCGCGCGTTCCAGCGCATTGCGCGTGCGCTCGCGCTCCGCCACGTACTGCTCGAGTCTGGAGCACTCGACAGCGACGTACACGGAGCGGAGCGTGTTCGGGAAGATGCGCTGCATGTACTCCTCCAGCGTCTTGCGCGTGCGCAGCTTGAGCGGCAGCTCGTCCACAAGGATCGAGTACTGCGGCGCCTCGGCGCGTCCCAACAGCTCGTGGCGGCGCGCGACGTAATGCTCGTACTCCTTGAGCAGCAGGAACAGCGTGAAGCCGCTGAGCACGTAGGAGGCGACTGTGGGTGCCCAGAGCCGCCGGTCCTGCTCGCGCAAGTTGGACATGTTGATGCGCTCGAGCGGGTCGGCGTCTGCGCGTGCAATGGAAGGCGGCGCCGCCGTAGCGTAGAGCGGCAGCAGCACCGCCGAGAGCGTGACCGCCAGCAGCGCCACCTTCTGCCCGAGGCGCAGGAAGCGCAGGAATGAGAGCGTGTCGAGCCCGCAGCGCTCCAGCAGCTCGTCGTCCGACACGCGGCGCACGTGCAGCATCCACGCGAAGGGCCATTCAGCGCCGCAGCGGCCGTTTGCCGCCGGCGCCGCGGTCGTCCAGAAGGTGTTGCCCTCCACGCCGCGACTGTCGAACGCGCGGCGGCAGCGGCGGCGCGCGAGCTCGAAGAGCACCAGCCCGAGCGCCAGTAGCGAGAAGTAGATGCTCGCGCTCGTGCGCAGCGTGGCGCTCGGGTGTGCGTTCGCCTCCGCGGCTTCTTCCTGCGTCGACGCCATCTTCCTGCCGGTGCGGTCCTCCTGCTTCTTGATCCAAACTGTCGGTTAAAGGTTGAATCTTGAGGTGCCAATCTTGAAGGTTGGCAGCTTCAACTGCTACAGTGCGCGCCAAAAGGATAAAGACACCCTCTAAAAAGTTGAAAAATTGAATAACTTTTTCGAAAGCGCGTTTTCGGGCGAGACTTTTTCAGGTTTGGTAGGGCCCATCTGAGAGCTTTCTTGTGGTGAAATTTGGGCTCGATTTGACCAATCCTAG
>JAASGU010000337.1:0-23468 GCA_023334365.1 Globisporangium acanthophoron
GCGTCACCCAACCCCATAGCCGCCGCCAGCTGCTGCTGCTGCTGCTGCTGCTGCGTGACTCTTCCTGCTGGTGTCGACGAGGGAGCGAGCATGGAGACCATCACGCCGACAGATTCCGGATAGTGACATAACGCAGGGGAAACCCATTTTCGATTAGCATGGCGAGCTCAGCACAGGTGGAAGAGCGGCTGCGGGCGTACTACGCGCGTCACAACCCCGGGAACGACCAGAACATGTGCGCGTGTGCGCGGCGTGATTACTGTATCCTCTCAGCCGCTTCCGGCCTTCTCACGCTTGTCCCTCGGCGAGCAGCGCGGAGATCGTGCGCAGATTCGCAGGTCGCGAACTCGAGCTGAGCGCGAAGCTCAAGAAGAAGTACGGCGAGGACCCGGCGCTGCTAGCGAGCGACGCTGCTGATGCTGCAACGCCGGGTTCCAAGGTGTCGACTGCTACTCCTGCTGCTGCTGCTGGCAATCCGCGCGCGACCGCGAAGGCTGCGCTCTATGAGTGCAACTTCGTGCCGTTTCGAGCGCCGGCGATCTCGAACTCGGTGCTCGACTTCCGCTCCGAGAGCTTCGATCCACTGCGCGCGCTACAGAGCGCGGATGTGCTGCCGGGTCTCGCGCGCACGCACCCGCTCGACAACCTGCTCAAGTGCCGACACCTGGTGCGTCGGATGAGTCGGTTGTTGGCTGTTGGCGGGTAGTGAAGACCCGAGATCTCTGACAGCAGTGTGGGTGGCGTTCATGTGTCGCGGCTGTCATATACGGTGCGACGACAGCTGCCCGAGTCCGACCCGCACTTCCAGAAGCTCGTAGTGCACGTGAAGAAGAGCGCGCCCGATGCGGCGGCTCCAGCAAAGGCAGTCGCGAAGAAGAGCGAGGCGACCCCGTCACTCTTCGATCGACTCGCAGGTGTGTGTGTGTGTGTGGTTCTTCGCCTTGTCAATTGCTACATTGTGCTGTAGCCTGACGCTAGGTGCCCACACGAACGCCGCGCTCGATAGACACGTACATGGATGGTCCGTTCACAGTGCTGCGCCGCTGCTTCCTCGAGCGTCGGCGCGTGGTCGTGGTGCTCCGGCGTGTCAACAGCATCCGCGGCACGTGCGCGGGGTACTTGAAGGCGTTCGACAAGCACATGAACCTGGTGCTCCTGGACGTCGACGAGACGTACGTGTCACGCGAGACGCACGCGCGAATGGAGCAAGACGTGCGTGACGGTCGACTCGCCGCGACCAGCGCGCTCTTCTCGGTGGCCGCGCCGCGCCGCAACCGCCGATTCACGAGCCGCCAGCACTCGAAGCAGCTCTTCGTGCGCGGCGACAACGTCGTGATGGTGTTTGAGGAGCGCGACCGCCGTGCAGCGTGAGTGAGTGCGAACGAGAGCTGCTTGGCTGCACGTCGACAAGGTGGCAAGAGCGTGGAGATAGTGTGTGCATGTGTTGATATATAGTGAAGTAGGCTGCGGGGAGGTTATCTGGTCGGCTCGAGCAGCAGGCGAAGTAGGATCCGCAGTCCGCGCTAGTTGAGCAGAGGCTCGACCACGTGCCTCTTGAGCATGCGCTTCTCGTACGCCGTGGTGCCGAGCACGAGCACGAGCATGACGACGAACGTGACGAAGACGACGAAGAAGATCCAGAGCGCCGTGGCCGAGTCGTCGGTCTCGATCACCGAGTGGATGCAGAGCGCGAAGAGGATGCCCGTGAGGACATACACGCCGATGAGGCAGAGCGGGATGAGCAGCAGGTCGAGCGCCGAGTTGCCGCAGCAGAGCACGCGGTACTTGGACGCCGGCTGCGCCTTCTTGTGCGGCTTCACTTCGGTCAGCGTGACGTCATCAACAGCAGCAACCGCGGCGGGTGCTACTTCCGGTGCAGCAGGAGCAGGAGGAGCGGCGGTGGCGGCGGCGGTGACGTCGTGCGCAGACATGGTGAGACGGGGGGTATGTGCGAGCTTGAAGGTTGGTTTTGCTTTGAGCGCCTCTTTGTCCTTTCGTTTTCACCTTTTCTAGCCGTTTAAGTTCGAATCGTACTTATGAAAATAGTCAAAGAATATAAACAAGTTCATTTGCAAAATATTGTTAATTTCGATTCCTTCAAGTTCGAGTTCAAGGAGCTTACAAAAATCAAGTCAAACGACGACGCGATCTTCTCCTCGCACCCTCTAACAAGACAGAGCGCAAGAGGCAGGAAGAAAGGCAAGCGCGCAAGAAGGAAGGTAGGTCTCCCCCCTCCGGCCGCTTCCTCCCCCCCCTCCCTCCCCACGCCACCACCCACCAGTCGATCTCTCTCTCTCTCTCTCAGACACGGCATGAGCAGCAGTCAGGCGGCCGCCGCTGCCGCCAAGCAGGCGCGACTGCTGCGCCAGGCGAGCGTGCTGCACGAGCTGCAGGAGAACCAGGAGAAAGACAGTCTCGACGCCCGCTACGCGCGGCTCATGGTGCGTTATGAAATACGCTTTGTAGGTCACCATCGCGCATTCACTCACACTCGGCATGTGGCAGACGGAGCTGGCGGCGCTCTGCGGCGACCGCAGCAGCGTCATCACCGCCGACTCACTCGCGTTCTTCGCCGGCAATGCGCGCGCCGAGCCCGTGAAGCTCGAACGCGAGCCGGAGCGCGAAGGGTTGCAGAAAGGTGGCAAGCAGGGCGGTGACGACGGTCACCACCACCATCACCAGCAGCAGCAGCTGAGCGCAGACGCCGCGCGCCGCCAGCGCGTCGAGGAGCTCACACGCTTCTTCATGGAAGCTAAGTCGGACATCGACTTTGCGCTCGGCGCCGCCGCCGGCCGCGAGTTCCGCGACGCGAAGGAGAAGGACCCGGAGAGCGAGCGCGACGACGAAGACGGCGACAAGGGCGGCGCTGGCGACGGCGACGACGACAGCGCGGATAAGAGCGACGACGCAGACCCCGCAAAGCTGCTGGCGCGCATGCACGGGCGCCTGCTGCGCGAGCCGGTGGACGCGCGCGTGTACAACACGATGCTGAGCCAGATCCGAGAGAAGGACCCGGCGTTGTACGGCGCGATCCTGTGCCACCCGCTCGTCACGGGCGTCGATCCGAAGAAGGACAAGCGGCAAAAGAAGAAGAAGCGCAAGGACCGCAAGGACAAGAGCGGCCAGCAGCACGCGGCAGTGACGCCGACGGCGTCCATGCTGGCACCCGACCTTACGGCGGAACCGCTGCTGGACGAAGAGGTGGCGCTCAACACGAGTCGGTTCGTTGCCAAAGCGATTGCGGACGGATCCATCCAGGCGCTCGTGCTCGCGACGAAGCTTGTGCTATCGGTGATCACGGGAGGCAGCTCGTCGTCCGCAGAGCCGGCAAACGTCGTGTTCCCGCTGGCGTCTCATCTCCGCGTGCTTCGAGGCGAGAGCGCCCCGGAGTATCCACCCGCACCTGCTGCTGCTGCTGCTGTTGCTGGAGCCGTTCAGACATCGAGAGAGCCAATGACGCCTCCGAAGGGTGACCACCCACTTCCAGGTGCAGCGAGTAGCAGCCAGGGATCGGAGTCGGTGGGCACAGCGACGTCGGGGCTGATGGACTTGGATTCCAGTAGCAATAACTCGCTGGCGAAGCTTCGCGCCCGGCTGAGCCGGTTTGGAGACGACGATGACGACGAAGATGATGAGGACGAAGACGACGAGGACGGAGACGGACACGGCGACGAGAGCGGCAGCATCGGCGAGGAAGGAGTGGACGAGGACGCTCTGATGGCGCGCGCGATTGCACTGTCGTTGTCCCCCGAGCTGAGTCTGCGCGAGCAAAGCGAGCAAGCAAGCCCCATGTCGATTGGAGACTCGGCGATGACGGGTGCGGACGAAGGGTCCTCGGCACCGTCGAAGCCGCGACCAGCCAAGTTTTCGCCAGAGGAGATGCTGGAACTTGGTCCGTTCGGGCTCCCGGACGACTCGACGCTGTACGTCGACGGCGTGACGGTCGCCATGGCTCTCATCACGCAGATGAACAAGATGTGTCTCGAGTTCTTGGAGAGCTGCCGAAAAGGAGTGCTTCCGAGTGGCTCGCCCGTGCAGCCGCACCCGTTGATGTTCATGCTTCTCAACTCGGTGCTGGTTGATCTGGACGCAACGAGCGCCAGCATCCTTCAGAATACTCCGCAGAGCTCTTTCTGGGGCGCTAAGTGGAAGCTGTTCACCGCGTGTTCACTGCTGTCAGTCTTCCGGATTCTCGAGGCGCACTTCTTCCATGTGGAGGTCACGGGCACGGCGCCGGCGTCGGTTGGCTTTGGCCACATCCCGGGATCGCCTGCAGCGAAGAAGACCGATGAGCACGACGACGGGAAGACCGTGAATGGCAACCCGCTGCTCGCGAGTTTGAAGTCGCTGGTCGTCCGGCACAGCGAGAGAGAGGTTGAGTCGGCGGAGAAGGCCGACCAGGCGCAAGATGTGATCGGCAACATCATCTTTGTCTCTCCAGAGAAGTGCACAACTGCAGATATTGACACGGCCGCGTCGGTCTACGTGGAGCGGGTTCGCGAGCAGGCGACAGCGGCGTGGGTTCGAGCTGTCGCGCACTTTTATCCGACCCAGCAAGAGCGGCACCACTTGCTGACCGCGAAGCTCACGGAGTGCCAGAGACTTGTCGCGAGTGGAGACGTCGGCTTCGAGTGGAGGTTCTTCCAGCTCGATCTTCTGTGTGCTCGCCTCGCGCTTCCGGACATGGCTCAGCTGTTTGTACCGCCATGCACTGATGTTGTCGAGCACGGCCAGGACAGTCCGTTTAGCAGCACCACGAGCGGCAGCGGCAGTCAGCGTCTGGGCGACGTGAGTGCGCAGCCGATTGACGACGGCGTGTTGCAAAATGCTGCCTCGAAGACCGGCAAGATCCGTGCAAAGTGGAGCCCGTCGGTCATCCGCACCTCACTGGAGGCAGGGTCATTGTCGCCACGCTGCCTGCTCGACTACATCACGGAGCACGCGCCGCCTGGACTACTCGAGACGACAGGTTTGTCCACAGCGGTCATCAGCGACGATACCCGACAGCTGGACTTGCTCGCATCTGCGTACGAGCAGATGTGGGACCTCGGGCGGAAGTTGGAGCGTGAAGCGCTGGACAGCATCAACCAGCTGCCTCTCCTCGTCGACCTGCTGCGCGAAAGTGTGCTGTCCGACAAGTGGACAAGTTTCTCGTTCAGCGAGAACTTCGAGCTGATCCACGCACCGCTTCTCCCGTTGCTAGAGAGCGAGTCATGCCAGCCAGGAGCGAACGCGAGGATCCTCTTGCTGCGATCGCTGCAAGATTTGATGGTCCAGCGACTTGGGGGTTCGCGAGGAGACGAGCCTCCTGCGCTCGAGTTTGATCCTTCCCGGTGCGCTGAAACGATGACGCTGTCCGACGGGAACCAAACAGCGAAACAGTACACGGCAAAGCAGTGGGGCATGGTGATGGCGACGACGGGGTGCCCTCCGAACACCGGCATTCACGAATGGGCAGTCCGCCTCGACCGGTGTGAGAAGGGTCACATTTTCCTCGGTGTCTGCACGCGGGACGCTTCTGTAGCGACGTACGTTGGCGGCGATCGTCAAGGCTGGGGACTCATCGGAACGCGAGCCTTGTGGCACAATCGGAGCAAAGTGCGAGGCGACTACGGAGACGGTTTCAGCACTGGCAGTGTCGTCCGCGTTCGGCTCAACACTGACAGTGGGGCGCTGTCGTTCGGAGTCGACGACAACGATTGGGGGATTGCGTTCGATGGCTTGACGCAGCACGGAATGCTGTATCCTGCTATTGGACTGTACCAGCGAGACGACCAAGTGACGATTCTGCCTGTCGAGTCGTCTGACGACTTCTCGTTCGCTGCTGCGCGGTTGGGCGACGCGAAGGGAGTGAAGGGCGTGGCGATTCCAGCGGTGCTCAAGCCCTTTTTGCACCACTGCAGCGCGCTCTTGGAGGCGACCTGCGAATTCTTGCAGGGTCCGGTGCTAAGCGAGTCTCTGCGCCCACATCGCGCGCAATCATCTTCGCTGGCGCCAGCATCCAGCATCGAGCACCCGGTGCAGTTGATCTCGAACCACCCTACCGTCTTTCCGCTCGTGCTGCCGCTGCTCAGCTCGGTCGGCTTGATCAAGAACTACCACGGACTTGGCTCGATCTTAGCCATGCACTTCATCCCGTGGTGTATCAAGAGCATCAAGTGTATCGAAAACGTGAACCAAGCGATCCGTCACCTGAGCGAGTCCTCCAGCAGCGGCGATTCGCTGTCGGTGTCGTCGAACCAGCTCGCGATCAATGTGGCAGGTGAGTGGGAGCTGAAAAGTATGGCTGCCGGAAGTATCCCAGCGCAGCAGTACCACCTGACGCTGACGCAAGGGCAGGATGGAGCTGTGTTCGGGCGAAGCAGTGGGTCGTTCACGACTGTGACACTGACCGGTATGGTGCGCGGCACCAAGGTGTCGTTCCTCGAGAGCTGGCGCCAGGGTGGGATGTGTCTCGTCGAAGGACGGCTGCGAGCGGACGGGAAAGTGTTTAATGGCAACTACGAGGACGCAAAGAGTCACACAAGCGGCAGCATCGTCGGCACCAAGATCAAGGAGGACATGGCTGCCGAGAGCGAATGGACGCACTCGTCGACGTGGAACAACCTGAAGATCCTCGAGATGGTGTCAGCGAACCTTCTGGGATACTTCAGCCACGCGCTGATGAATGTGACGAAAGACGACCTGTTCATCGAGAGCTTGTACGCGGCGTCCAGTGTTGACGAAGAGATCGTGGACGACGGCAGCTCTGGTATCCCGGACGACGAGGAGCAGAAGAAGGCGCTTTCGGGGTCGATTGAGTGTTCGAGCGATGACTACGACGAGTGGATGAACAGTAGCCTGCTGTCTGGAGGTCTGCCGCCGAGCCTTGTGCAGACGCATCTGAAGAGCGTGCTGGAAGGACTCAGTGAGTTGACGGGGTTCAACCGCGAATCGACAGCGACCAGCAAGCCGGTTCTTGCGGATGCGTGCAGCTCCTGGCTTTCGTTCGTCAGTCCCAAGTCGCTGTCAGCAGCGCTTCCGGCGAGCAGCGATGGCACAGCAACGAACTCTTTGTTCTTGAGTGATCTGATCAACAACACTGGCGAGGCGGTCGTGATCGACCAGTGGGTTTCGAGACACGTCGGTGAGTCCCCGTTTGCACGCTTGGGCGGCGAGCCGATGAAGGTCGCGCGCCGGACGATTTGCGCCGCGATGATCTGGCACAGCGGCTTCCTCAGTTCCATTCGGCGGATCTTGGATGCGCCGCACGAAAACTTGGTCACGAGCGAGGTGCGACCGCACGAGAACCTGATGCACATCTGGCGAGCAGCCCAGCGCGTAATTGAGTGGGCGATTCGAGCGAAGAACTCGATGGGGTCGACGTATCCTGTGATCGCGGGCTTGGTGATTCGGAAGGCGCAGTTCTTGCTCGAGATCGAGCCGAGCTCCAAGGCACTCGCTGCTGCGTCCGCAGTGTTTGCACTGTCCGGAGCCGATTTCTCAGCGAGCGGTGGCGGCATTCCGTTGGCGTCAACGAAAGCAGTCGTGTACGAGTGCGCTGAACGCATCTACAGTGAGGTGCTGATGCAGATCTCGAGGTTCATCGAAGCTCCGATCCGCATCTCTACGCTGCAGTCAAAGTTGCTCGGGAACTCCACTCGCGCTTTCCTGCGCACGATTGGACTCATGTCCTTCCGGAACTTCGTCGGCGATTCAAGCAGTGGCAATGCAGGACGAACGCCACTCTCTGCTGAGCCACGCGATATGATCCAGTCGTCGTACGCTCTGACGAGTACGCTGCAGTGGCTAACACCGTCGCTGAGTGATCTCCGAGGAAGCGGTGGTCACAGCGCGAAGGACTTCGGCGACTTCAGCAGCGAGATGTCGTCTTTGGGCAGCTCGAGCCAGTCGAGTCAGGTGGACTCCTCACACTTCTTGAGCGGTCTTGGCGGCTGCGGGAAGCACCTGAAGCAGGACTTGAGAGAGGCGTTCGAGTCGTTGTACTCGTACCTGTGCGCCTCATTGTCGCGTGCGACGTGGGCTCGTGACACTGACCTGCAGTTGGTGATTCTGCAAGCGTGGGGGATCATCATTCAGCCGGACGATCACGCATTCCTGTCGCGAGTTGGGATCTTCCGTGTGCTGCAAACCGTTCTGGATGAAGCCCGCGGATCGTCGGATCCACACTCGCTTGATGGTTCGTCGACGTCGCCTCCGGGAACTCTTGATGAACGTGCACTCGCAATGGAGGCGAAGAAGAAGGTTGTGCAGGCGACGTTGAAGGTCGTGCACCTTCTTGCCGCTCAGGTGGCTCATGCGGGGGACACCGCCGACGACTTGTTGAGCGCGACGGACCTCCCGCCATCGGCAGGGCTCTCGCTAGGGGCGATCCCGCTGTTACGCAAGCCGTCTGGTCCGGAAACGCTGGGGAAGTCCGTTTTCCACATGTTGTACACCGAGTTAAAGAACTCGCTGGACGAGCTCCGATCAAGCTCCAAGCGTGCTGACACCAGCAGAGTTGAGGCGTCCGGTGAACCGACTGAGTCGGCAGATCCGAGTACTCCGACATCGGAGCTGGATAACGCTGACAGAGCGAGCGATGCAGCCGAGTACTGCTACCAGATCTGCACGCTGCTGTACTCCGTGAGCGGATCTCCGGTGTGCAGATCTCACCTATCTTCTTCGAGATGGCTGCATTTGCTGCTCGCACTTGTCGATGTGAACGCGCCATCGATTCAGCGACGGATCTTGAAGCTGCTGCGTCGACTGCTTCCGTCACTTGACCCGACTTCAATTCGCGTTCGCTACGACGAAGTGGAGAGTTTCGAGATGGACAGTGACGACGACGTCGATACGGATGCGCAGGACGATGAAGACTCGGACCATGCGTCGACTTTGATCCGGTTCTTCGTGGCTATCGTCGGGTCGATCAGTCCGCCGAGTGTCGCGGAAGTGATGCTGCACCGCACATCCGGACCTCAAGCGGATCAGGCGACGGCGATTGCATCTGTCAAGAACAACATCGACGGAGATCTGGCGGCAGAAGTGATCTTACTTCTTCGCTCTCTATACGAGTCCGAGAAGTGGTCGGAGCACCTGAACCGCGCAATTGCAGGAGCTTTGGCGAGGATCCCGGAAAGCTGCGTCACTGAAGCCAGTGCTTCAACAACGGATAGTGCGATCGACTCCGACGTGGTGATGGAAGATATGTCCAGAGATGTGCCTTCGCTTGAGGTGTGGAAATCTCAGAGCGCAGACTATCTGAACGCACTCTCCGCGCTCTGTGTGCTCGACGGACACATCGAAGGTCTGCGTGTTGGTGGAACAGTGAAGATTATGCCTCGCTCGGGATCGTCGCTGCAGGAGATTGCGTTCCGTGGAGCTCGGGGTGTGATCGTGTCGTACGATCCGGACAAGGCAGCTGCTGAGGTGCTTCTGCGAGGCGGTCACAGTAATGAGCTGTCGTCCGGTCAGCAGGCAAGCTCTTCGGCAAGCGGCGCGCTACCGGTAAGATTTGCTTGTGCATCAGAGCTGTGTGTCAGAGTTGAGGATGTGGTCTGACATACGTGTATATTGATTGGCTATGGACACCAGACTCGACCCGTGCGCGTGCCAGTTGACGATCTGTACCCGATCCCGGAAGTGGAGTTGCCGCCGAAAGTCTTCTCTGACTCCGTTTTGGAGACGCTGCTGGTGCGGAAGCTGCCGTACTTCTTGAGCGAGATCAAGAAAAGCCTCGCTGAGATTCAAGCGATTGATGTGCTTGCGAAAGTGGGCGGCGACGCGGACCACGGGGAGGAGAGCGAAGATGACGATGACATGTCAAACGACGGGTTCTCATCTTCACCGTCTGGCATGGACGTGACAGGAAGTGGCGGAGTGGACGATTCTGAAGCCGAGTCGGAGGTAACATCGCCTCGCCAGCAGAAGCTCAGTTCCGCCAGCCCAAGCACGCTGGGCGTAGAACCGTCTGACATCATGTCCGAGCTCGAGAAAGAGTCCCGCCTTTTCCGAATGCTGCTCTGCCAGCACGGACTTCGCGCGTCTGCTGCCTTGGTGAAAGACAGCCACTGCGCGGCGACTTTGATCCGTGGCGCTGGATCCCACGGGCTCATGGACTTGTTGAGCATCGCGATCTCCGACCCACCCACGACTGCTGGCGTCGGCGATATATCGTCGCTGGAGGAGACGTGGCTGTTGCTGTGGTCCCGTTGGCACAGTATCCGAGCGGCCCACGCAGCCCCCGCCCGTCAGTCAAGCTCGGCAGACGATGGTGATAACGGAGAAGGCAGCCAGTCCGAGACTTTGGCGTCCGGTCCGATGGTCCAGCAGATGATGGAAATGGGTTTCCCGAAAGAGTGGTGTGAGGTGGCGCTAGCGAGATGCTCGCACAATGTCGAAGCGGCGATCAACTTCTGTTTCGAGCACAGCAGCGACATGGAGCGCCTCCTCGCCCAGTACAAAGCTAGCCAAGAGGGAGGAGCATCGGGTGGCGCCAGCAGCGCTGCGAAGTCTCAGCGCCGCGAGGAGATGGACTTGATTAGTCCTCTGCTGGAGCAGCTCTCCGAGATGGGGTTCCCTGTGAACTGGTGCAAGAAGGCGCTGGCTGCGAATCGCAACAATGTCGACGCGGCTCTTACGTGGATTCTGTCGAACGGCGAAGCACTGGAGGCGGAAGATCGGCGAGAAGAGGAAGCCAAGCTCCAAGTCGGCGCTGACGAACAGAACGACGAGAGCGTGGAGGCTGCAGATGAAGAAGGAGACGAGCGCGTACTGAAGCCAAACCCTCTCCGATGTGTCAGCGGCCAAGCGTGCATCGGCGAGCACGACATGATGGTGGAAGGGCTGGTCGGCGGAGGATTCGCGAGCGTTGGCGCTCCGGACTGCCTCGTATCTAGCGGGAGGTGGTACTACGAGGCGATTCTTCACTCCAACGGCTGCATTCAAATCGGGTGGGCTGACGTCGCATTTTCTGGATCCGCCGATCGCGGGGACGGTGTTGGCGATGGTGCTCACTCCTGGGCGTACGACGGATGGCGTCAGCAGAAGTGGCACGGGCAGTCGTCTCCGTGGGGCTCGAAGTGGAAGCAAGGAGATGTCGTCGGGTGCGCGATCGACGCTGACGCGGGCACGATCATCTTCACGTTGAACGGGAAGATGGGATCCGCGAACATGGGGACGGCGTTCCGTGCGATCAAGTTTGCGCGAGGCGTGTATCCATGTGCGAGCTTCAACCGGCGAGAGCGCTTGCAGTTCAACTTGGGAGGCTCACCGTTCAAGTTCAGCCCGCCGCCAGGCTTCCAGCCCATCCTGAATGTGCTCACAGAGAACCAGAGCGGTGGCATTGCGGATCTTCCGAAGGGCTTTGCCGTAATCGGGTGCCGAGAGGACTGTTTGGAGGAGAGCTTGGGCGAGGAGAACTACACAAGCGAGTCGAGATTCTTCTCGCGCGACTTGCATCCGTCGATGCTGCGAGGCTCCTCGGGACACGGTAGGAGCAGCGGACTCGCTCCGGGAGGAGTCAGCAAGGCGGATGCTGCGGCTGAGATCAAGGCGATTCCGGACAGCCGAGTGTACATCGAGCTGTTGCTCGTGAGCAGGTCACTGGCGATCCTGCAGGCTCGTCGCATGCTGTTGACGCTGTTGTCGAAGTGGCCCGCGTCCTCAGTCGGAGCGTTCTCTGTGAGTTCGTTCCTATCTTCTGGCGCGACGCTCTCGGACAGCAGCGCCGACTCGACTCGTTTCATCGATTTCGTCAAGCTGATCGCCGGGCTGAGCGGCCACCACGCGCTAAGCTCTAGCACGACTACACCAGTTGTGCTACCAGAGAGTGACGTGGCGCATCTACTGGATTGCGGTGCCACTGGACGCTACGCGCTTGGACTTTTGTCCGTGGTGACTCGCTCGGCGCTGCACTCGGCGCTGTCGAGCTTGCGCTCGAGAAACCCGGGTGAAGACGCGGACCCACTGGTCACAGTCATCCTGTCGTGCATCGCCGATGAGGTGAAACGCGCCTCCCAGCGCCAGTACGCTCGCGTTCCGTGGGAATCGACGGACGCTGCGATAACAGGCAGCATCTTGCAGCTCAGCGCGGAAGCGGGCCAGGTGTGGTCGGATCGCGAGGTTCTAAGTCACCCGAACCTGTTCCTGGCGGAGTGGTTCACGAGCCTCATGAATGAAGGATTGGTGATGTTCAAGGCTCAGCTCCCCGCGTCAGCGCACGACAACATCCGCCAGCAGCTGCTGAGCGCGTGGATCACGTCCCTCAAGTCGCCGAGTTTGGGCGTCAAAGAGCGTGGGGCGACGATTCTGGCTGGCATGTTCCAAGAGATGCTCCCACGGCTCGGTTCACCTCACGAGAGCATTGGCAGTCACGAGAAGAGCGTGCTCCAAACTTCGCTCGACGCCCTGCCACTTCGACGCCTGGTTGATCTGTCACAGGAGCGAATGCTGAAAGAGTACGCGAACCTCCCCGTGTGCTCGAAGTACCTTCAGAGCCTCACGGAGCTGGTGGCGGCGGTCGCCCTGTCGCTGGATGTTGTGGGGAAGCCAGCCGAGATGTTGTTCGAAGAGGACATCGCTTCTCAACTCGAAGCGTGCAAGAAGATCCAAGGCGATTTGTTCCCGATCAACCTCCGCGAGTATGAAGTGACGTTGCGAGAGAAGCAGGCGTTGAAGGAGAAGCTTGAAGCCGAAGTCGAGATGAAGCGAAAGAAGACGGAAGCAGCAGAAGCCGCCGCCGCAGCAGCAGCAGCAGCAACGACAGCGTCCTCGACTGCAGCAGATTCGTTGACAGAATCGCCAGCCGCAGTGCAAACATCAGAGCAAGCTCGAACACCTGCAAGCGTCAATGAAGAATCCGACACCGGTGATAACGCGTCGAACTCTGGTGGCGCTTCGAACATGGAAGTCGACAACAGCGACTCGGAAGAAGCACCAGACATCACGCTCTCTGCGATCGCGAACATGGTGTCTGAAGACAGCGATGTGGCTGCTGCTGCAGCTGCGATCGCTGTCGCAGCAAACTCCAGAGTCACTGTCAAGCGCCAGAGCAAGACCAAGCAGCCAGTGGAGCAGCTGGCGAAGAAGGAGCTTGAGTTCGAGTTTGTCTTCCCCGAAGAAGAAATCGCCGTCGATGTCACGATGCTGAACGATCACGAAAAGCGGATCGTTGAGGCGGCGAAGCACGGTATCATGGGCGAAGAGCCACAAGGCTGGCGGTACGGACACGAGGTGGGGACTTTAGCGGACACAGCAACGCAGCTATGGAGCGGGAGCGTGACGCAGTTCCGTTTGAGTTCGCAACTAACGGAGCAGGACATCCCAGAGCTGAAGGTGGGGTGCAAAGTGATCCGCGGCCCAAACTGGAAGTGGCGTGACCAAGATGGCGGCGAAGGAAGCATTGGTGTCGTCGAAGGCGTGTCTCCGTGGAGCGGTGTGGACGGTGAAGGGATGTCTGTTCGTTGGCCGAACGACTCTCTGTACACGTACAGATGGGGAGCGGATGGCAACTTCGATCTCGTCCATGTTGAAGTGGACGACGAAGGGAAGATTGTTCACCAGTTCCCGACACCGAAGTCGAAGCACGACGACGAAGGCAAATTCGGATCCGAGCTGCACCTCGGCGTGCTTCTTTACGTATTCGAAGACCCGAGCCAGACAGGTCCTCGCAGTGACGACTCGCCAGTCAAGATATCTGGAGCGATGGAGTGGTCGGACTATGGTGCTGAAGTGCACGTCGTGGGGTTGAAGTACCACGACGGCTCCATCTGCATCCAAGAGCTGCAGCTAACTCGCGGAAACCCGGACATGGGATGGTCCTTGCGGTTCGGGACGGAGAAGTGGCAACCCGGCACGAAGTATCTCTTGCGGCCAGCGTTGCCAGCGTCCGGGGAGAGTGAACACGACAATGGATCCCCGATCGACACGCTGCGAGGTAGCTACACGCACTCTGGGTACAAGAAGGGGAAACTCGTGAGTGTCCAAGGCGAGATTGTCGTGACGACGAAGACGCTGTTCACGATGGACCCGCACTGCCACTTTTCGACACTCGGGATCTCGGACGGCGGTCTGACCGTGACGTGCCACACTGGAGAATCACGGAACTTGGCGCTCGCTACCGTTGGGTTCACGACCGGCGTTCACTACTGGGAAGTGCGAGTGGATCAAGCGGAGTTCGGCAGCGTGTTCATCGGTGTGTGCGAGAAGGCTGGTCCTCCTGGCTCGCAAGCGGCGCTCTCGAGTCGGCTAAACCGGTGGCACGGCTGGGGGTTCGTCAACTTCCGCGCCACGTATCACAACAGCACAGAGCGGATCTACGGCGATCATTTCAACGCCGGCGACACGATTGGTGTGCGGCTGGACATGGAGCAAGGCAAGCTGTCGTTTTTCATGGACGGGATCAAGTTCGGCGAGCACATCGTGGCGGATCTGGGCGTCGCGTTTGAGAACATCAAGGGCGAGCGTGGGTCCAAGACGCTGTACCCGTGCATCGGCATGCGGAAGAGCGGCGATCGCGTTACCTTGAACGAGAAGTGGATCTCGATGCCTGGAGTCTCTCCTCGCCAGATCCTCACGGACGCCATGGATGTAAGTCGGTCGCTGCATGCATGGTACTTGGCGATTCACCGCGAGAAGGCGACAACAAGTTTGTCGAATTTGAGTCAGATCGGCCACTCCGGCAAGAGCAGTGCGTCCAGCTTGGTGCTTCCCGAGAGTCTCCTGCGTGAAAGCTGGGCAGACTGGAAGCGGTGGCGCGAGAATCGGTGGCAGCGATACCCTGTCCGACCGCGCGGCGTTCTCGTCGACTTTGACACGTCTCCGGCTTCGTGCATTCGCGTGAGCAAAGCGGCCGGACTGGAAGCGCCGTTCCTCGCCGGCGATCGCGTTCGCATGTGCTCCAAGTGTGGTCGCGAGTTGAACCAGCCTGAGGAAGCTGTTATCCTCGGCGTGTACCGCGACCTGCTATGGTACCGGACAGAGACTCAGGGCAACGAGGGTGCTGACGAAGGGCGAGCGTGGGGCTGGTATCTGGCACCATCTGAGCTGGTGGAGCTGCTTTTGATCAAGCGGAACGGCAAGGACATGACGCTTATCGAGAACAGCGCGATGGATATGTCGGGGTTGGACACTTCGCCTGATACGACGCCTTTCGCTCCGAGGTCGGAGTTGGAGAGAAGAGCACTGGAGGACTATTCGGCTTTCGTCGAACTTGCAACCCGAGCGCACTCGACCGCCTCGGACATGCAGCTCGTCGAGCGTTTGAACACGTACTGTGCTGCGATCGGCACTGACGTGACGAACTTGCGCATCACGAGCGTGCTCGTTCACGATGAGGTCATCCGAGGTTCCAAGTCGCTCATCCAAGACGAGTACTTCTCGACGCCGGCACTGAAGCATATTTCCGGGCCAGAGTTGCGCGCGCGGTGCAGTGTCTTGCGCGTGTTGAACAGCAAGATTCTTCGTGTGCTGCCGATGATCAGCATCGAGTCGACAGACACGAACGCATCCAATGCGATCGAAGTCGCTGCGGATGCGTCTCCCGTGGCGCTGTCGTCGAGCCCGTCGAAATACCTCTCGACGAGCCAGAAGCTCCGGTCGCTGCGGCGCCTTGTGTTCACGAGCACGAAGCGGACGTTCTGGGACGATGTGTTGCGAGCAACGACGACAAGCACCCCGCTTCCGTCGGACGAGTACGAAGATCCGCGAGAGATCCGTGTGATTCGCATCAATCGCATCCAAGCACAGGCGTCGAAGCTGAGCTTGCTCGCCCAGCCTGGCGACCGGCTCCGTCGATCGGTGTTTGGGCAACTGTATCGCGAGATGCGCACGTGGAACGACAGCTTCTTCCGCCGAGCGTATTGCGGCAAGGGCCATGGTGGGCAGCGCCGTGCGTTCAAGGTGAAATTCCTGGGTGAGGGTGTGAACGACTATGGCGGTCCGTACCGCGCAGTGTTCGAGCAGATCGTGGACGAGCTGCAGATGGACAATGTGGAGCTGTCGAAGGGCGAGCAAGGGCTGCTGCCGCTGCTCGTGCCTTGTCCGAACCGGCGAAGCGGCACGGGCAGCAATCAAGACAAATTCCTGCTCAACCCTTCGTGCGGAACGTCGGCGACGTCGAATGGCCCGATGGCGCTGGACCTGCACCGCTTCTTGGGCAAGCTTGTGGGAACTGCTGTGCGCCACGGGTTGCAGATGGGGCTCGACCTCCCGTCTCTCGTGTGGCGTCCGCTCTCGGGACTGGACGTGAGCCGAGCGCACTTGGAGAGCGTGGATGTTGTGACGACGAACAATTTGAGTCTCGTGGAGGAGTGCGACGAGAGCAACGCGGACGGCGTTCTGGAGCACCTGAGTTTCTCGACCCCGCTGAGCGACGGCACGGAGGCGCCGCTGTGTCCAAACGGCGAGAGTACCCCAGTTACGATGGAGAACCGCATGGAGTACGTGAAGCTGGTGGAGAAGAAGCGGCTGACCGAGAGCAGCCAGCAGCTGGCTGCGCTGAGAGAGGGGCTCGCGTCCGTGCTTCCGATGGAGCTGGCGCCGCTGTTCACGCCGCGCGAGCTCGAGGTGTTGATCTGCGGACACCGCGAGGTCGATGTGGACCTGCTTCGACAGTGCACCGAGTACAGTGAGGGGTGCGAAGAGTCGATGGCCCACGTGGAGCACTTCTGGGAGGTGCTGAAGGAGATGTCGAGCGAGGACCGCACATTGTTCTTGCGCTTCGTGTGGGCTCGCAGCCGCATGCCGAACTCGGCGAAGGACTTCCCGATGAACTTCAAGATCCAGTCTGCGCACGACCCTGGCGCGCGCGTCGACCCAGACACGTACCTGCCGCACGCGCAGACGTGCTTCTTCGCGCTGCGCCTGCCGACGTACTCGTCGAAGGAGATCTTGCGCGCGAAGCTGCTGTACGCGATCCAGAACTCGCCGAACATGGACGCGGATGTTCGGTTGCACAATGCGGAGGGCTGGGCGGACGCGTAGATGTGAGCTCGAGCAGGAGGATGCGGACGCGACATCGAAACGACGAGAGCGAGCAAGATGCTGCCTGAGCCGGACAGCAGAGCTGTTTGCATGTTTCATGATTTCTGTATGTGATAATACAAGGCGGAGCAGCCCCACCGCAGCACAACACGTCGTCATGGCAGCCGCGTCACTTTTCAATGACGCCGAAGCTGAAGCTGAAGTGGCAATCTGAACTCGCTCCGAGCGTCGTCATGCGAACAGCTTGAAGCTCGCGCGCTCATCCTCCTCCTCCGTTGTCGTCGCGGCCAAAAACCGTTTTGCAGGACGAGGACGAGCCTGTTGGGCTGCTGTCTTCCGGCGACGCGCAAGGAGAGGCTGCTGCTACTGCTGTTCGGTTGGTAAACGAGGGAAGGATGCGCTTGGCGGTAGCTCGATACTGAGGACGGTGTCGACGACGGTAAGCGAGTTGGAACTGCGAACCGAGCAGCGTGCAGCGCTGCGACGACCGGAGAGAAGAAGGGCGCGAGAGCACCCACCAAACGGCAGCCATGGAGGTGGTGGTGGTGGTCGAGCGAGGAGGGACTTTGAGGGTCGACCGACCAAGAGCGGCGGAACTTGGCGCGCCGGGATGGCAACTCGGCCGGTTTCTTGTGACGGACGACGAGATCACGGCCGAGCAGACGGCAGCAACAGCAGGGAGCACGCGGGTAAGAACTGGCGCGCGCTCTCAAGAGTCCTCGACCTGACTCCCGTCTGTAGTTCAGGATCCGAATTGAAGTTGTGACTAGCGTATACAGAAAAAGGGCCGATTTGACACTGGCGTCGTCAATCGTGGCTCGGAAGAGGATCTTGGCGCGAATGCTACGCCGGACTTGCTCGCCGATCGGCTCTCGAGCAAGATGGCGGTGATTCCTTTAATGAATGCACCGCGAGCATTGCTGTAGGAGAAAGAAAGAGAGAGAGAGAGCAGCTATGGAGATCAAGACACCTTGACCGAGATGAACGAACCCGAGTGACAACTACAATGCCATCAGGCAATCCGTTGACCAAGCAGGCAGCGGCTGGAACTCGAACCAGGTCGTCGAACCAGACGGAGATTGGTCTTGACAGCTCTTGTTTTGCATGTGGTCGGATGCCGGAGCATGCGAGGTGCTCTGCCGTCGAGAAGAAGGAGAAGCGAAGAAGGAGAAGGCCGAGGGCACCGAGGACGCCGCACGCGAGTGAGAACATGGATGTTGGCTAGTGGAGCACAGGATGGCTTTCGCTGTGACTTGGAATTTGTATGCTCAAAATGCTGGTGGTGAAGAGGCCTGAGCGTACCGTGAACAGCGCTTTATTATCCTCTATATTGTGTTAAACAGAGGTTTACCTCATTTTTTAATAGATAACCTGTGTTTATATTAGCTATACCTCTATAGCTCAGATCAGTCACAGATTCGCATTACAAGGGGGCAAAAACCGATTCGTATATGCCATAAACCGGAATCCACTTCAACTTCCTGTGCTGACGCGCTCTCTTTAGCAGCGCGTCACTTTCCGACTGAGCGCGCCCATTCCTCGAAATACTCGTTCTCATCTCGACCATTCCCCGCATTCCGCTTTCTCTTCGCGGCTGTTCTCGTAATTATCGACAATCTTCACGCGACGTCAGCTCGTGCTCTTGCCTGAAATAGCTCGCACTCATTTCTGAACTTGCCGTCGCAAGCAAGCGTGAAGAAGCTCGTCCTCCTCCTCCTCCGCCGCCGCACAACACACCCTACAGCATGGAGATCGAGCTCAGCAGCGTGCTCCCGACCGACTGGCGCGACTGGGACGACGCGGCGCTCGACGCCATCGGCGGCCTCGACGTGGACCTCGGCGCCTTCGAGGATGACCTGGGCTTCGAGACGCTCGCGTCACCGCCGGACTCGCCCTGCTACGAGGCGCCTGCGCCAACGATGCTGGCGATGTCGCCGACGATGGCGGCCGAGCAGCAGCTCCAGCACCTGCACCTGCAGCAGCACCAACAGCAGCAGCACGCGCACTATTTCTACGCGCAGAGCGGACTACGCGACGAGGACGAGGAGCTGCTCGCGCTCGCGGACGGCGAGGTGTTCATGTGCGAGCAGGAGCACGATGGCGTGCTCTCGGAGCACATGTTCAAGTGTGAAAGCTTCTCGGACCTGCATGGCAGCTTCGCAGTCAGTGGTGGTAGCAGCAGCGGCAACAACAGCACTTCGATGGCAGTAACGACGACGATGGACGCAACGTCAGCCAAGCGCAAGCGCTGCAACGCAGAGGCGGCGCAGCAACAGCGCGTGGTCAAAGAGGAGCCTGTGGCTGCCTCGGTGGGATCCTCTGGCAAGAAGCTCAAGAGCGCGGCGCACCAGCAGCCGGCAAAGCTTGACGAGCAGGCCGAGCGCTTGTACCGGAGGCGCTACGACATCCTGCACGAGATCCTCGAGGCGTGGAACACGGGCGGGATCGAGGACATGGAGGAGATCGCGGACAGCGTGTACGACGACGACGTGACGCTCATCAGCCCGGACTACGCAGACGGTCTCTGCGGCGTGCACGCGATCATGAACCACTGGAACCTGCTGCTGGACGCGTTCCCGGACGGGATCATGGAGGAGTACGAGATCCAGCGCGAAGAGGGTGAGAAGCTCAAGGCGACGTGGGTGTTCAGCGGCACGCAGATCTTCCCGTTCTTCGGCGTCCAGCCGCGCCACGAGAAGATTTGCATCAGCGGCACGTCCTTCTTCTCGTTCAAGGGCGACAAGATCCGGCAGGTCGTGCTCTCGTGGAACTACCGCGACGCGCTCATGAAGCTCATGGGCGTGCCGCCCTCCAAGGCGTCCATGATTGGCGACTTCGCGACCTCCAGCTCCCTGTCGTCGTACGCGTCTGCAGTCGCACAAGTGGCTGCGTCCTTGCAGGCGCAGCGGTGAGACGCGAGTGCGAGTGAGTGGCGTTAGATGTAGGTTGTAGTAGACTATCTAAAAGAATATCTGATGACGAACGGTGACGAACGGTGTTCTTCTCTATGCGATGATGTCGGTGCCGGTGCTGCTCGAGGTCTTCTGCAGCAAGTAGACGCGGCCGGGGATCGCTTCGCCGCTCTCCTTCCGGACGCTGATGGCTTCTTCCAGCTGGATCGCAAAGCCCGTAGCGGCTGCGAGGTCGCCGATGTAGCGCTCCGAGTGCTGGAAGCGGCCCGAAGCAGCAAGCTTGACGCCGCTTTCGCTGTTGCTGGCGCTGGAGGCGAGTAGCTCGGTCGAGAACGCGAGCCAGCCCTGCACCTTGAGCTTCTTCGCGCACAAGTCGAAGATTGACTCGAGCGCGCCGACGTAGATCCACACGTCCGCTGAGATCACGAGGTCGAGCGACGCGTCCTCGCGCTTGCTCAAGAACGGACCAATGTCGTCGACTACATGTCATCAGCACACGCACGAGTGTCAGGTTGACTGCGAGAAGCTAGTGCACAAGATACTTCGTAGCGTACTCTGCAATTCGTCGTAGGAACCGGCGTCTCTCGTCTTCTCGATCATCAGAGGTGAAATGTCCACCTGACGACGACCGGCAGTCAGCAGAGACAAGCGGTGAGATAACTCTCTCCAGTGATGATCCCAGCCTGCAGACTTCGACACGCACCCCAACGATGTGCGCGACGAACGGCCGCAGCAAGCGACCGCACAACCCCGTTCCGCAGCCAACATCCGCCACTCTCCACGTCACCGGCGCCACCGCCGCTGCTTCAGAAGCATCAATGCCACGATCGGCGAAGACGGAGCGCTCTACTCGCTTCAGGGCGTCGACGAGCAACCAAGGCACGCGGTATTCGAGGTGCGTCACAAGCTTCTCCTCGAACGTCTCGGCGAGTTCGTCGAAGACTTCTTTCACATACTCAGGCGCTGCGGTGGTCGCTGCGCCACGCAGAGTCGCGAGAGAATGCACCGCGCGCACGTGGTGCGGGGACGACGCGATGATCGCATCGTAGCCAGCGACGACAGCTTGCGGCTCTTCGCGGTAGTACACCGATCTACAGAGCAGTGTTAGCGTTGGTGAAGAACCCGGACGACAGTACGGATGAAGCTGCTCAGCTCGTACCGGAGGACAGTGTGTGCGACCGAGTCGTTGTCGTCGACAGCGACGACCTGGAGCATGAAGTGCACCGCAAAGTATGTCTCCCCTATACCCACAGACCAGCTCGATACCCGATCAGCTTCGTCCACAACAGACAAGCTTGGCAAAGCAACTAACCGCGTACCCATCATCTGCAGGATCACCGCGAGGTTGAAGTTCGCCTTCGGACACGCAGGGCTCTCGAGCAAGACGTGCACAAACAGTTGAGCGGCAGCAAGGAACTCGCCGCGCTCGAAGAGCGACGAAGCCTCGTCACGCATCTCTGCGAGCTTGTCTTCCGAGAGCCTTTGCCCCGGAGCGCGCAGTTTGTGCGCCAGCGCGTCAATTCTCGTGCTCCGAAGCAGCTCGGCGACTATCGATGCCAGAGCGGAGGCGCGTTTGTTAGTTCGGATGAGGAAAGAGCTTGTCGACATCAAAGCTGTGCGATCGATCAGATTACCGTCACCCGGGAGCTGCGATTGCTCCACTTTCTCCAGGGTTGCGTTCACAACGACGCACGCCGGCAGCGTCGCGACAGCAAAGTGCTTGCACAGGTCGCGAAACGTGCTGCGAACCAGTGCCACATGCGATTCTCGCGAGTCAACCTCCACTTCATATCTCGACTTCATCGCAAGCTGCAAGTTCCACGCACTCGTTCGCGACCGCAATCTCCAGTTCTTCAGTGTCGACGGGTTGAGCGTCAGCCGGAGGCTGCAGGTGCTGGCGCAGCACTGCGACCCGAGCTCGACCGCCTCCAGCACCTCCGACATGAATCAGACCAGCACGAGTCCGGAGCTGCGCGAGCGCAGGCTGCTCCGCCGGCGCCGCCCAGTCGCTCGTGAAGAACAGTAGAGCGAGGGCATCCGGAGCTGCTGCTGCTGGTGACGACGGCTGCGCCAGCGCGTCACGCAGGACGCAGAGTGCAGCAGCAGCACTCATAGCTGGTGTCGTGGTGATGCCTTTCACGATATCGTATTTAGTCGAGTGGTGACATTCCTCGTCACCTAAAACTTCGCTTTATCTTCGTAAAACTTCGCTTTTGCGTAAAACTTCGCTTCGTATAGTAAAACGTCGTTCTGGCCTCGTAAAACTGGGCGTCACTCCCTCAATTTACTTGGTGGCTCTGAGCGGGCCAGCAGGGAGAGTGCGAGCGCCGAGCCTGAGCAGGAAGCAAGCAAGCGAGCAGCAGCAGCAGATATGGGCGCCAGCAACTCGACCCCGAGCAGCAGCAGCCACCGCCGCAGCAGCGTCGCCGTCCCGCCGGTGCTCGCGACCAGCGCCGCGGTGCCGGTGCGTGCGCCCTTTGCCACCTTGGCGAGCAGCTCGAAAGGGACGAAATTGACTGGCTAACGTACACTGGCGCTACGCGCGACTCGCTTCATGGTATCGGGGCGACAGGAGGACACGTTCGAGCTCACGGGCGAGACCATGTCGTACATGGACCAGGTGGCGGAGATCGAGCGCGAGCGCAGCCGGCTGCCGAACCCGGGGCTCTACGAGAACGCCACGAACGAGCTCAAGGGTCCCGTGTCGCCCGACGCCTTCGACGGCTTCCGCTTCGACTTCACGCGCATCCTGGGCCAGAAGTTCTCGACGTCGCACACGTTCCTGCTCGGCTCGCCCATGATCCCCGGCGGGCTCTACCAGTTCGGCGCGAACGTCGTGGCGGGCGACGCCATGGACCCGTCCACGTTCCTCATGAGCAAGCTCTCGCCGGACGGCTACCTCGATGCGCGCTGGAACCAGCGCCTGACGAGCAAGTGGAAGATGCGCGTCAAGTCGCAGCTCAAGGCCGAGGAGCACGCGAGCCAGGTGCTCGCGGACTTTGACTACGCCGGCGAGGACTTCACGTGGAACATGAAGATCTCGAACGGCCCGCTGCTCGGCGTGTCGTACTTCCAGAGCATCACGCAGCACGTCGCGCTCGGCGGTGAGGGTTACTACCACGGCAAGCACCGCAAGGTCATCGCGGCGTACTGCGCCAAGTACTCGTCGCCGGTGTGGGCGGGCACGGCCACGCTCGGTGCCATGGGCACGCTGCAGCTGCAGTACCTGCGCAAGGTGGGCAACCGCATGCGCTACGGCACGGAGATGGTGTACAACCACGCGTCGGGCGAGTCGCAGACGACCGTGGGCGTCGAGGTCGACCTCAACCAGACGCACGTCGTGTCGAGCATCGACCAGACGGGCCGAGTAGCCACGAGCGTCGAGACGCGCGTGCTGCCCAACTTCATGCTCACGCTGTCTGCAGAAGCCTTCCCGGCGAAGGACGACTTCAAGTTCGGCTACGGCGCGCAGATCACCTTTTAGAGACCCGGCAGCGGCGGCAGGCAGCGGCAGGCAGCGACGGCGATGCACGCACGCAGCAGCGAGACCTAAGCACGAGAGAGAGAGAGAGAGAGAGAGAGAGAGAGAGA
>JAASGU010000338.1:0-23438 GCA_023334365.1 Globisporangium acanthophoron
CTTGTACAGATGCGAGTACTTGTCGTCCAGCGGGCACCGCATGGGCACGAAGCGCGAGTCGCGCACGAGGTCGCCGATCTTCGGCACGTCCTCCCAGTTCTCGGGGATCTTGCCCGACTTGCGTCCCACCGACCGCCGTCCATCGAAGCCGTTCTTGTTCCTGCGGCTGTCGCGGTTCTGGTAGCGAGGCTGCTGTTGCTGGTACTGCTGGTACTGTTGATGGTGACCATGATACCCGCTGCTGTTGTTGCTCAAGAAACGCTGGTCGCTGTAGGTGTGGTGGCCATAGCCCTGATGGCCGTAGCCCAAATGGCCGTAGCCTTCGTAGCTGTAGCCTTCGTACCCGTAGCCTTCGTACCCGTAGCCTTCATAGCCATAGCTCCGTTGGTAGTCGTAGCCCTGATAGCCGTCGCCCTGGTGACCGTAGCCTTGGTGACCGTAGCCTTGGCTGCTGAAGGCTTGCCCTTGATAGCCTTGGAAGCCGTAGCCTTGAAAGTCGTTTGTTTGGCGACTGTACTGATGCTGGTACGCTCGTCCTTGGGAGCCATTGTTGAGGTGGCCGTGTGCTCGGATGCCGTAGTGTTGACGGCCGAAGTCTCCAAAGCCGCTGCTGTGGCGGTAGTCGTAGCTCTGGTGGTCGTCGTCATAGCTGTGCTGGTCGCCGCCGTTGCTCTGGTGGTCGACGAAGCGGTGGTCGAAGTGGTGGCGGAAGCCCATGTCTGCTTGGCTTGACTGTGACTGCAGGAAAACAGCGAGCATTAAAGATTCCATCTAAACAGTGCCTCTCGAGCCAAATATGTACATTCGTTTTGGCGAGTTCCACTTTCTCTATGAATCCTTCGTTTGACTAAATATTTGAACGCTATCGTGCGACTCTTGTGGGAATGTCCCGTGTAGCTCAATCAGCGAGCGACACGTTTTTTGGATACTGAGCGCAAGAGCAGATCGCAAAAAGGGGGGCGCTGAGCGCTAACTATCGGACGGACGATGAAGCTCGGGAGCCACGGCGGAGACAGCAGCGGCGGCGGCGACGGCGCGCGCGGGGGAGCGAGCAGCGGCTCGGGCTCTCTCTCCATCTCGGCGGTCATGCAGGACCTCAAGGAGAAGTTCAAGAACGACGAGGACGGCGACCACTGTGCGTGCGATGCTAACGTACCAGGATCTTTTGCACGAGGGGGAAGGGACTCACACCGCTGTGTGTGCATGTGTACGGTCGAGCAGCGTCGCCGTTCCAGGGTCTCGACAAGGCCACGGTGCTGCAGGAGACCAAGATCTTCTCGGACGCCAACATGGTGACGAAGCACCCGAAGAAGTGCTGCCAGCTCATCACAAAGCTCCTGCACATCCTGACGCAGGGCGAGCCGTTCACGAGCGCGGAGACCACGGCCGTGTTCTTCGGCGTGACCAAGCTCTTCCAGTCCAAGGACGCGAACCTGCGCCGCATGATGTACCTCTTCATCAAGGAGGTCGCGGAGGCCACCGCCGCCGACGAGGTCATCATCGTCACGCAGAGTCTCACCAAGGACATGAGCTCCGACGTGGACCTGTACCGCGCGAACGCCATCCGCGTGCTCTGCCGCATCATCGACGTACGTGTCGGGGGTACTGTTGGGATCTGTCTGATGGCGACGCCATCGGATAGCTGGAGGAGATGCAGAACACTCACCATCTATGCGCTTGGCACTCTTTAGGGCTCCATGCTGAACGCCATCGAGCGCTTCATGAAGCAGGCGATCGTGGACCGCAACGCGCTTGTGTCGAGCTCGGCGCTCGTGTCGGGGATGCACTTGATCAAGCAGAACCCGGAGGTGGTGCGCCGCTGGGTGAACGAGGTGCAGGAGGCGGTGAACTCGCAGCACGACATGGTGCAGTACCACGCCGTGGGGTTGCTGTACCAGATCCGCCAGCACGACAAGCTGGCCGTGTCGAAGGTGCGAGGCGTTCGCGATGGGTTGGAATGTGCAGATGTCATGGATAGGCGAGCTGACGAATTCGTGTGCTTGTTCCAGTTCATCAACCAGCTGCAGAAGACGAACCTACGCTCGAACCTGGCGACGTGTCTTCTGATCCGATACACGGCGGGACTTCTCCGCGAGGATCTCGGCGGACAGGACCCGAAGCCGCTGTACCAGTTCCTGCAGAAGATGCTTCGCCAGAAGAACGAGGTACACTGCACGACTGGAGGTCTCTCGTTCGTGCTGTGATGTGTGAGTTTCACTGACTGTATGTCTGCGTGCTGTGATAGATGGTGATCTACGAGGCGGCGAAGGCGTTGTGCTCGCTGCAAGCAGACGCGAAAGACTTGACCCAGGCGATCGTGGTGCTCCAGCTGTTCCTGAGCTCGTCGAAGCCGGCGCTGCGCTTCGCGGCCGTACGCACGCTCAACCAGGTGGCGCTGACGCAGCCGCTGCTCGTGACGAGATGCAACGACGACATGGAGGCTCTGATCTCGGACCCGAACCGCTCGATCGCCACGCTCGCGATCACGACGCTCCTGAAGACTGGCGCGGAGTCGAGCGTCGACCGCCTCATGAAGCAGATCTCGACGTTCATGGGCGACATCGCGGACGAGTTCAAGATTGTGGTGGTGGAGGCGATCAAGAACCTCTGCATCAAGTACCCGCAGAAGCACCGCGTGCTGCTCAACTTCCTGGCGAACTTCCTCCGCGAGGAAGGCGGATACGAGTTCAAGAAGACCATCACGGACGCAATCCTGTTCCTGATCGACCGCATTCCGGACTGCAAGGAGAGCGGACTGCTGCACCTGTGCGAGTTCATCGAGGACTGCGAGTTCACGCAGCTGTCGACGAAGATCCTCCGCGTGCTTGGCCAGAAGGGCCCGACGACGTCGGCGCCGTCGCGCTACATTCGCTACATCCGCAACCGCGTGATCCTCGAGAATGCGGCTGTGCGTGCGTCGGCGGTGTCGGCGCTCGCGCAGTTCGCCATTCGCGTGGAGTCGCTGCGCCAGAGCGTGTCGTCGCTGCTGCAGTCGTGCAAGCTTGACGACGACGACGAAGTGCGCGACCGCGCGACGACGTACCTGTCGGTGCTGCACGGTGACGAGAGCGTGAGCCGAGCGCTGCTGGTGGACGACTTCCCGATGAGCGTTGCCGCGCTGCAGAAGTCCATCGAGCAGTACCAGCTCCGCCCGACGGACGGTCCTGTGACGCTTGATGTGCTGCCGCACGTGGAGATCGTGGAGGAAGTCCAGGCTGCGGAGGCGGACACGGACGATGGCATTGCTGCCGCTCCGCAGGCTGCAGCTGCGGCGACGCAGCCTCAGGATGTTGCGAAGGAGCTGTACAAGGTGCGTCTGCTGTGGATGGTGCTTGGTTGGTCGTTTGGGTCGTTGCGTTCTCTTGACTCACACGCTGCTGCTGCTGCTGCAGATCCCGGAGTTTGCGGACTTGGGTGCGCTCTTCCGCTCGTCCAAGCCGGTGCAGCTCACTGAGGCTGAAGTCGAATACGTGGTCAGCTGCACGAAGCACGTGTTCGCGGAGCACGTGGTGCTACAGTTCAAGGTGACGAACACGGTGAACGACCAGCTCTTGCGGAACGTGTCGGTCGGCTTCGCGATGGACCCGGACGACGTGTGGCAGGTGCACTCGGTGGTGCACTTGAAGGAGCTCGCGTACGGCAAGACGGGTTCGTGCTACGTCTGCCTGAAGCACATCGGGGACGGCGTGTACCCGGCGGTGCAGATTGCGAACGAGGTACGCTTTCATGTTCTGGCGTGTGTGATGGATGGTGTACTGGTGGCAACCGCTGACACGTCGATGTGTACTACTTGGTCGTACAGCTGAAGTTCAAGGTGCACGAGGTGAACCCGTCGACTGGAGAGGCTGATGACGATGTACGTTTCGCGTGTACTTCCCACTTGCTATCCGACATCGCGCTAGCAAAGTGCTCGTGTGCTAAACCGAACCGATCTGCGCTGATGATGCACAGGGCTTTGACGAGGAGTACCCGATGGAAGACTTTGAGATCGGTCCGAACGACCTGATCGCGAAGGTCCCTGTGAACGACTTCCGCTCGGCGTGGGAGCACATCGGCGACGGCGCGGAGGCGAAGGGCAGCTACGCACTCAAGTACAAGACGCTCGTGGAAGGCGTGGCTGCTGTGATCGACAACCTGGGCATGCAGCCGTGCGAGAACACGGCGGTGCCGCAGCCGAAGGCGCAGACGCACATCCTGCTGCTCTCGGGCGTGTTTGTCGGTGGCGTCAAGGTGCTCGTCAAGTCGAGAATAGTGCTCAACGAGAGCGGCGGCATGATCCTGCAGATGGCGGTTCGCTCGGAGAGCGAGGAGATCAGCCAGACGATTATGGACTGCATTCGGTAAGCAGCGGGTTGGTTGTCGAGAGCACGAGGAGTCCCGTACTTTTCGAAGAGGAAGCGGAGAGAGAGAGAGAGTATGAGGAGGACGCCATTCGATCTTGCGAGGCGCTCGCTCGCGTGAGGAGAATGGGCAGCTCGTGATTCGTTTCCATGCACAGGTTGCGCTCCTCGTTCATCTGCCGGACTCGCTGCTTGCTTCCTCATCGGTATGATCCCCCTACTGCTGTTTCTGCACATCCAACAGCCCCTCGGACCACAAGCGCACGAGCATCGCGCGAACCGCGTCGCCCGCAGAGCTGTCGTTGTCCAAACTGTCGGCAGACACGAACGCCGGGTACGATGCGTACAACTTCATGAGCGGCTGCGCAAGATCTCCCGGGAACGCGATGCTCCGAGCCGGGACCGGAACCTGGTGCATCGCAGCGAGCATCTCCGCGCTCTCGCCTTCGTCGCTGCCTCCGTCGCCGTCGTCGTTGTCGCTACCCTCGTTCTCGTTCTCGTCGTCTCCGCCTTCGCTTCCGTCGTCGTCGCTCTCGTCGTCGTCACCTTCATCGCCGTCGCCGCGGCAAGTACAGAGTCCCATGTGGTGCGTCCGGCAGTTCTGCGACGAGAAGTACACACCGACGTACGGCTCCTTCATCTCATCCTCCGCCATCGTCAAACGCACGTGCGAGCGGTCCTTGAAGCGCACAGCGGCGCCGTCGTCGAGCGGAGAGAGCTTCACCGACTCCTCGCTGCTGTCGGCATCGACCGGAGGCAGGCGGTTCGCGATGAAGTCCATCGCCGCTTCGTCAGCAGCCAGCTGGAGATCGTTGTCATCCACGTTCTCGGTGAGCTTGCCGACCAGCGACTTGATCGTCTTCGCAAACGCCCGAGCCTTCTCCGAGTCCGACGGGAACTGCGAGCCCATGTACTCGAGGTACCCGACCGGGAGACCTCGGCGGAACTCGACGTCCGAATCGAACGCGCGGCGGATCACGCGCGGAAGCGCGACCTCCAAGAAGTTTGCCCATGCGTTGTGCTGGTACACGGAGATGGTCACGTGCGTCGAGAACTGCTTGTCATCCGTGGCTGCCTGGTGGATCACTCCGCGGGGAAAGTACAGCTAGGAGGGCACACACTGAAGGTTAGGAACTACCCGATCCTCAGCGCATGACGGCAGCAACACGCACCAGGTCGCCTTCTTCCAGCGTCAGCTCCATCCACGGCTCGCCGATCTGCTCCGGCGAGAGGTCGTTGCTGTGCTCGCCGGCCAGCTCCGTGATCGGGTGGTAGAGCTTCCACTTCTTCCGCCCTTCCGTCTAGCAAAAGCAGTGACGTCAGTCAACCAGCGACTCGGGTGCTCCGAACGCCACCAGCCATCAACGCTCTGCGAACCTGCAAGATGAACACCTCGACGTCGTCGTGGTGCGGAGCGAGCGCTTGCGCGGCCGGCGGCGTCAAGTACGCGCTCGCGCCCGCGAGCGAGCCGAAGTACGTCTCGAACGCCGCGTTGATCTTGAAGAGCTCGTCCACGTAGCGCTGTGGCTGGTAGAACTGGCAGCTGTAGCCCTGCTCGAAGAGGCGCGCGACCTTGGCGCGCGAGGCGTTGGCCTCGCCGTCGCCGTCGTAGTTCTCGCGCACCTTCTTCGCGTACTTGCAGATCGTGAGGTCCTTGCCGTAGTCGAGCTCGTTCTGCTGGATCGTCTCGAGCACGCGCTTCTTGGAGAACAAGCCGCGCGGGAAGAGCTGCTCACACGCATGAAACGCTTCATGATCAGCGCACCTCCTGGTTGCATGCATCCCCGCAGTCATTGCAGCGGTAACGCACCTTGTGCTTGCCGTTGCTGCGCACGTGCAGCGGCTTCTTCTCAAAGTGCTGCGTGAAGAACGCGTCGAGCTCCATGCCGCCCAGCAGCTCGCGCAGTGTGGCGGTCGCCGCACTCTTGGCGTCGCCACTGCTGCTGTTGCCTGTCGCCGCCGCCGCCGCCTTCTGCGTCTTCTGCTTCTTCTTGTCGGCCGCCGGCTGCTCGCCCGCCTTGCGCTTCTCGCTGGCGCCGGAGCGCCGCGCCGTCTGCTTGCTGCGCGCCATGTCCTTCGAACCACCAATACCCGAATAATGCGAGCCAAAGGTTGGCTGGTAGACTTCGATTCGACATGTCGGATCCATTTGTAATGGCAAGTGTCGAATATAGAGAAAAGATACAATAATCCAGGTGGTCCACACCAGTTGCTGGGATTAAACCCGCCCGTCTTACTCGGCAGACCGGAGTGCGCGGAGCGCGCGTCTGCTGGCGCGCCGCCCGCCCGCTCTCCCTTCAACCGTGAGCTTCCGCGTTTCTCCCAGGCGCCGAGTCGAACGACCGGGCAGCTAGGGGGAGAAAAAAAGAGGGAGAGCGCGCGACAGAGAAGGGGCATGCGGACCGCGCCGCCGGACGCGTCCATGAGGTGCGCTCCGTGCATGCTGTGTGTGTGTGTGTGTATTTGGGAGCACGTGTGCGAACGAGAGCGCCGACTGACTGTGTGAATATGCGCAACGACACCTGCAGCGACGCAACGCCCCTCAAGTCACGCGTGGACGTCGAGCGCGCGCGCGTCAAGTTGGAGCTCGCGCGCGTGCGCTCGAGCGGCCCGCTGCGCGAGATCCCGAGCGGCCGCATCTTCGACGAACCGCCGAGCGCTGCGGCTGATGCGGACGACGCGACGGGAGAAGTGCCGAGCGCTGAGAGGGAGGAGGAGGAGGCAGTCGCGGCGCCGATTGGTGACGCTGGAGACCGCGAAGCTGCTGCTGCTGCGGAGAGCGCCGAGCCATCGCGAGCGACCGACGCGGACGCTTCGCCTGCTCCGAGCCACTCAAGTCCGAAGGTACCCGAGCTACAAGGGTTGTCGGCTGCAGAATGGGGGCAGAGAGCTAACTCCTGTTGTGATGGTGCGACAGAGTGTGGGCAGCTACGCGCATGCGAACGAGTACGGACGGTAGTTAGTTTGGTTATTGCGTGCACGTGTGTAGGCAGCGCGCGACTTGGTCGGTGCTGATGACGCGCATGCTTCGCTGATGCAGACAAGCAGCACACGACCGCGTCAAAGCGGAGCCAGCTGCGCTCCTCGCAGTCGCCGAGTCGAAAGCGAGTACTGCCACTGGCACAGACGACGAGTCGCTCGCTGGCCCGGCGTCCGCGCTCCTCGCGCTCACCAAGCAGGAAGGAGCGAACGGCGTCACAGCGCCGCCAGCAGAAGCGGCAGCGGTCACTGCCACCACGGAGCACACAGCAGCAACAGCAACAGCAACAGCAGCGCGGAGCGCTCCGGAGGAGAATCGCTCTCTCAACGAGTACCTGATCTCGGAGCTCGAGCTGTTCTCGCGTGTGGTCCGCGGCGAGATCGCTCCGATCAGCGCCAGGCGATGCAGCCACATCATCCACGCGACCACGCTGCAGCTCTACTACGATCACAGGCGCGCGCTGAGGGACTTTGACGCCGACAGTCAACGGTGCGTCTGGGAGCTCCTTGCTTCGCGCAGTTGTGCGTCGGAGGTGCTGATCGTTTGCTTTGCTTGCGTGCAGAGCGCATGTGTCTGGGAGCGACAAGGCCGTCGCTTTTGCAGACTGGTCCATGGAGTCCCCGACGGACGCGACCTCGAGTACCGACGTCGCCGAGAATCCGTTCAAGAGAGGTGAGTCGAACTCAAGCGCGGCCGTGTGGGCATCTGTGCTCAAACGCACGATGGAGCACCATGCGGACGGGAACGGGCAAGCCGACGATGCCGGCAAGATCGACACGATGCACAATCGAGGACTGAACGGTCTCGTCGTGGCGAGTACCGATCGTGATCTGCACCGACGGAAGGTTCGTTTGCTCGTCTCATTCGGATGCGCACGCCTTCAGAGCTGACCGAACGTGTGTGGCTCGTGCAGCTTCGAGCGTTCATGGTCGACGAGTCTCGCAAGCAGAAGCGCCCAAGTCTCCATATCGTGGTTGCGTCCGTTAGCGAGCTCTCGGCGTGGAGCGCGGAGCTGTCCGCAGATGCCCACGTCCAAGTGTACCCGTACTGGGGAGAGAAGGGAGACCGCGAGCAAATTCTCAGTCTCGTGCACGCTGAGTTCTTCGTGAGGCAGAGCCCGAGACCCCACGTGCTTCTCACCAGCTTCGACGTCTTCGCGGAGGACGTCCGGCTACTCGGCACGGTGCAGTGGCACACGACGGTGGCCGAAGTGCCAGAGTCAGCGAGTTACCAGGAGCAGTTGAACACTGTGTGGACAGCACTGCTGAGCTTGCGCACTCGGCATCGCTTGTTGGTGGCGCACCAGTCGTTCCAGATCGACACGAGGCGGACATTGCAGTTCCTGTTGCCAGCGCTGTTCTCGTCGCGTCGAAAGCTGCTGGTGGGATCGCGATAGCTCGATGTGATGGAGGAGTATGCAAGTGGAGCGTACTGACTTGGTTTGATGCTGTGTGGCGTGTCTAGGCGTGGAACTGCGCAGCGTTTGACATCGACATGATCCGCCGAATGTGCGACGTGATCAAGTCGTTCGCACTAATGTGTGAGCGAGACGCGCTCCAGTCGTTCCTGGCAGCGTGCACGCGGTACTCGATCGCCAAGAGCGACCAGGAGCTGTCGGCGCTGAACCTCCTGGACAAGAGCGGGCTGATCCGGCGACCTGTGTCGAGTTTCATAAAGAAAACCAACGGCTTCAAGATCCGCGAGCTGTTCGTGAGCTCGAAGGGCAAGTCTGGGGCGAGCTCGAGCGCAAAGGTGTGTGTGCTGCAGATGCCGTTGACTCGATGCCGTTGTGTTGCACGCAGCTGACTGCTCTCACTTGGGCAGCTCAAGGCGAGACGACTGAGCCACGACTTGACCAGCCAGCCGACTCAAAAAGTGAGTAATAGCGTGTCCTTGACGCTTGGTGTTGCCATGTCTGACATACTCGCTATTGTAGTTCCTTCAGCCTCAGCCTCACCCTCAGCCTCAGCCTCCGCAAAAGAGAGACAGCGAACTCGCGTTGGGATCGCGAAAGAGACTCGGTCGATGTGGGAAATGCACCGGGTGCTTGGCAGGAGATTGCATGACGTGCGGCCACTGCCAAGATATGAAGAAGTACGGTGGTCCAGGGCTGCGGAAGCAGTCGTGCAAGAACCGCAAGTGCATCAACCCGAGACGGTGGGGGATGGCGGTGCGGAAGAGGAGGAGATCGAAGGCAAAGAAGGTCGTGCCCGAGAACGACGAGGGCGAGGAGGACACGAGTGAGAAGTACGAGAGCGACTTCGACGACCACGACGACGGAGCGACTTCGTACTACTCGCAAGACAGCGACCACGAGTCGACTTTCGGCACAACCGCGTCGCACGACACCGGGTTCTCCGACTCGGACAGTCACGAGTTCTCGAGGACGCCCGAGCTGGACCCGAGCGAACAGCAACTCCACGACAACGACATCGACTCGAAGGAGTCGCGCACTCGAGTGATGCGGTGCGGGAAGTGCTCTGGGTGCACGGCGGAAGACTGCCGGGAGTGCGGACACTGTCTCGACAAGAAGAAGTACGGTGGACCAGGGCTGCGCAAGCAGTCGTGCAAGAACCGCAAGTGCGTCGCACCGAAAGTGGTGCTGCTGAACCAGGCGAAGGAAGAGGAGCATACAGACGAGAAGAGCAACCCTGTGGTGCAAGACTACTTTGAGGCACCGGAGGTGCTGAACGGAGCGGCGCTGTACCGGATGAACGTGCACATGGGGAAGCGCACGGACATGCTCTCGGTCGTTCAGGAGTGTGAGGTCTTCATTGACCACCACCTGGCGTTCGCGTGCGACTACTGCGTCGCGCGGTTCAGCTCGAAGAAGCTGCTCGAGCTGCACGAGCGCGTGGAGCACCCGCCATTCGGCACGGAAGACCGACGCGACCCGCTGGAGATCGAAGCAAGCCGGTTGCTGCTGCATCCGATCCTGCAGCACTGCTTCATCAACGCGCAGCTTCGCGACAGGAAGATACCGTCGCCGTCGTGTCCTCGAGCGTACGCGAAACTGGAGGTGAGTGTGCGATCGTGCGGCTCTGGTGTCGTCATGTGTGAGGCTTCCTGTGCTCTGGCGCTGACGCGTTCGCTGCTGCTCCTGTGTGTTCGTTATGGCTTCAGGGAACGGCAGGCTTGCAGTACTTCGTGATGGAGCCATGTGTGGTGCTTGGTCGGCTGAGCTCGCAATGGATCGAGTTGTACGGGAAGCTGGACGCCCGGTCCGCCGAAGGGCTTGCGGGCGGCGGCGTGGACTGCCACATCGGAGATGACGCCTCGGTTCGCGAGCAACACGCGCTGCTTTCGTGGAACTTCAGCGCGAAGCAGTTCACGATCGAGTGTCTGAGTGTGGACGCGCCGATCTCGGTGAACGGCAAGCAGGTGCGGTTCGACGACGAGCCGCTGGCGCTGCAGAGTCAGAGTCGGATCCAAGTGGGGTCGATGTCATTCTTCTTCCTGCTGCCGAAGTCGGATGGTGCGAAGAAGTCGGCGGAGGAGGATGAAGAGGCGACGACGACGACGACATTGTTGCCTCGCTCGGAGCTTCAGGCGTGGCTCCACGCGACAATGCGCAAGCGTCGCGCGTCTGCGACTGGGGGCTCGGTCGAGCAATCGGAGGACGGAGAGGTCTCGCGGATCAAGAAGCGCTGCCAGGAGCGTCTCGCAGGCGATGCATAGGGAGAGAGAGGCAGGAAGACAGGCAGGCAAGGAGCGATCTAAAAACCGGCCACCGGGTTACACATCCGTCCTGTTTATGCAAAAGCTCTCCCAGCCAGCCAATTCGCTCAATTTGAAGGGCGAATCTCGCAGTCGGTGCAGCATTCGCGGTTCGGTCGCCTCGGAGTCTTTCGCTCTCCTTCCCTCCCTCCCTCCCTCCCTCCCTCTCTATCTCTACTACAAGCATGGTGGTCGCGGGCATCGACATCGGCTCCACGCACGGCTGCGTGGGCGTGTTCCACAACGGCAAGGTGAACATCATCGCGAACGACCAGGGCTTCCGCACGACGCCCGCGTTCGTGACGTTCGAGGGCGACGAGGTGATCGTGGGCGACACGGCCGTCAACAAGCTCAGCTCGCACGCGGACAACACGATCTTCCACCTCAAGCGCGTGCTCGGCAAGAACCACGACGACATCATCGACAGCGACTACGTGCAGGAGTGGACTTTCAAGGTTGCCAAGAGCGCGGACGGCGCCGTGCACGCTGCGACGTCGCGCAACGGCGAGGACCACCACGTGACCCCGGTGGAGTTCGTGTCGCTGCTCATCAAGAACCTCAAGGACCTCGCCGAGGACTTCACGGGTGAGAGCGTCGAGAGCGTCGTGCTGAGCATCCCGGCGCACGCCACGGAGAAGCAGAAGGAGCTGCTGCAGGCGGCCGCCGACAAGGCGGGCGTCAACGTGCTCGCGTTCATCAGCGAGCCGCTCGCCGCTGCCATCGCGTACGGCCTGGACGACAGCGCGAAGAGTGCGCACCCGGAGTATGTGCTGGTGTTCGACATCGGCGGTGCCACGCACGACGTGACGCTCATTAACGCCGACAAGGGTCTCTTCGAGGTCGTCGCGACGTCCGGCAAGGACAACCTGGGCGGCGAGGACTTTACCAAGGCGCTCTTCGAGCACTGCGCGCGCGCGTTCCAGCGCAAGACCAAGCTGGACGTGAAGAGCAGCAAGAAGGCGTCGAGCCGCCTGCGCATTGCGTGCGAGACGGCGAAGCGCACGCTGTCGACGCAGGCGCACGTGAACATCGAGATCGACTCGCTGATGGAGGGCGAGGACCTGTCGCTGAAGCTCTCGCGCCCGCGCTTCGAGGAGCTGATCGCGGACTACGTGACGAGCGCGCTCAAGGAGGTGGACGCGCTGCTCGAGTCGGCGGACGTGGAGAAGGCGCACATCGACCACGTGATCCTCGTGGGCGGCTCGTCGCGCATCCCGCTGCTGCAGAACGCCGTGAAGAAGCACTTTGACGGCAAGACGACGCACCTGCACCTGTCGCCGGACGAGGTCGTGGCGCACGGCGCGACGATTGAGGCGTCGCTGCGCGCGGAGCTGGTGAACGTCGAGGGCCCGACGAAGGCGCTGAACGAGGTGAACGTGACGCCGCTGACGCTCTCGGTGGCGCTCGCGAACGGCAGCGTGGCGGAGGTGATCCACCGCGACACGGTGCTGCCGGCGACCGCGAAGGAGACGTTCACGACGTCGGCAGACAACCAGACGGCGATCTTCCTGCAGGTGTACGAGGGCGAGCGCGTGATGGCGAAGGACAACACGCTGCTGGCATCGCTGAGCGTGTCGGGCATCGGCGCGGCGCCGAAGGGCGAGGCGGAGATCGAGGTGACGTTCACCGTGAGCACGAAGGGCGTGCTGTCGATCACGGCGGTGGAGCAGAGCGCGGGCAAGAAGACGCTCGAGGTGAAGGCGGACCCGTCGCGCCTGAGCGCCGCCGACGTCGCTGCCATCATCAAGAAGGCCGAGGACGCCGCGGAGGAGGACGACGCGTACCTGGACGAGCTGGAGGCGGCCGAAGACGAGGACGAGGGCGCCGAGGAGGCCGGAGAGGCTCCTGCCGCCGGTGGCGCTGCCGCGTTCGCGCCGTCGGAGGACTTAGATTAATCGAAGCGTAAGCACCACATCAACATACATTGCGCCCCCCATGCGCCCCTACCCACCCACGCTCTAGACTCTGTGTGTGCACTCGTAGTCGATACGTAGCGATCGTTTCGACACCTTCGATCCTCAGATACTCGTTAGCTATACTCACGCGAGCATGTGCGAATCGCCCGCCATCGAAGTGGTCGAGAAAGCTCAATGGCACCGCGGGACATCGACACGACCATTGTGTTGATCCCCATGATCCGACCGATCCCAGGATAACTCCATGAATAACCTAAACGTTAACCTCTTTGAGCCAGAAAAGGTTATTCAACAGCAAAGCCACTTTCCCAAAGAGCCGCGCCGAGAGCGAGAATGGAAGACGTCAAGACCGCCGCACACGCGCTCAACGTGCGTGTCCTCCCTCCCTCCACTCTACGTATGTGTATGCGCTGACGCCACGCCGCTCCTTCCTTCTCTGCAACGCACCACAGGATCGCAGCGCTGGACTCGACTTCGGTGCGTCGCATGCGCTCTCTCTCGCTCTTCCGCTCACTTGCTGACGCCCAATACGTTCGGCAGAGGTGTCGGTCGTCGAGGGCGATGACTTCGAAGCCGGGCTCGTGTCCCCAAAAGGTGCGCTCGCTTGCCTACTTGCGCGCCTGGCTGTTGCCGTCGCGTAGTTACAAGTTATGCTTGCGTCTCTCGGGGCGGCAGTGCGCGACACGCTCATGGGCAAGCGCCAGGACCTGAGCGACGGCTCCAAGAGCGGCGGCGGCGGCATGTGCAGCTGCTTCACGCTTGCGTTTTACAAGCCCGTACGTGTGACGTGCAGGATACATACGACCACTTGGTAAAGAGCGGGGACCTAATGAGCAAATGAGCTCCTGATGGACGCAGTACTTTGATGTGGACACGGTGGACGTCCAGCAGCGGCTGACGCGCGCGCTGCTGCCGTTCAAGAAGAACCCGTCGTTCGCGGAGCTGATCGCGCCGAGCCCCGACGCGTATGGGCCGTTCTGGCTCTCGTCGACGCTCGTGTTCTGCCTGGCGTCGTGCAGCAACGTGGCGTCGTACATGGACTTCACGGGCGACAGCAGCGAGTGGTCGTACGACTTCAGCCGCCTGGCGTCGGCGTACACGCTCGTCGAGGCGTTCCTGCTCGGTCTCCCGGTGCTGCTGTGGCTGCTCGGCAAGTACCTGAGCATCCCCATGACGCTCTCGTTCTTGGTGTGTCTGTACGGGTACTCGATGGCGATCTTCATCCCGGCATCGGTGCGCTTGCGCTGTTGTTGTTCATGGTGGTGTTCGTGGGCGGTGTGTGATGATAGCTGAGTATGCTCGCAGATCGTGAGCATGGCGCCGGTGGATGCGATCGACTGGGTCGTGATGCTGCTGGCGATGGCGTGGTCGCTCTACTTCCTGCTGAGCAACCTCTGGTCGGTCATCTCGGAGCACCTGTCAAAGGAGAAGATGCTGCCGGTGCTGGCGTTCATCAGGTATGCGTGTGGTTGGCTGGACTGTCGTCACCTGCGGCTCTGTCTGATGGCGGTGTTTGTTGTGTGGCTCAGCGCGACGCACTTGCTGTGGGTGGTTATGATGAAGCTGCTCTTCTTCTAACCCTGCAAGCGAAAGCGAGAGTGAGAGCGAGCGAGTACATGCAACACACTTGGGTATCCGAGTCTTTCGTGGCAACGCATTGATTCACCTGCACATGCGCAGCGCTGCTGACAAACTCACTCGCAGTCGTCGGGCGACCGCACACACACACACTCACACACCGGGCTCTCGAACAGATACCTACAAGAACGTTCTATTCCCGACGGACGCGTCAGTGCGCCGTGAGCACGTGCACGCTCTCGTCGTCGCTGTCGCTGTTCATGCCGCTCTCGGCGTTCAAAATCGCTTCGCGCTCGTCGTCGGGATGGCTCGAGATCGTCTCAAAGTCGATGTCGATGTCGCTGTTGTGTAGTCTGCTCTTCTCTGTGCGGTTCCTGTTGGTGAGCAAGAAGCGGCGAAGCAGAAAGAAAGAGAGAGAGAGAGTCGAGTGAGGCGAAGCACCCAAGAAGCACGCTCCGACATCCTGAACGCACGCACTTGAGGAAGATCGCAAGACGGATGTACTGCACCGCGTTGCGCAGAGCGAGGACCGAGTCGGCCGCGACCTCCTCCAGTTCGCCGAGCACGCCTTCCTCGTTGAAGTACATGGCGACCGACACCAGACTCAGCACTGCAGCAGCACACGAACTCACGTCAGTCTCTCTCACACACACTCAACGACAGTCAGAGACACGACCGAGCGCACCTAGAGCGACGACGTCGAAGATGTTGCACCACTTGGTCCAGAAGCGCTGCGTCGCGCAACACCAGCAGCATCAGCAAGAAGAGGAAGAAGTCAGCAACACACCTCTTCGGGGCGTATCGACAGCCATATCGACGCCAACGTACGCGCTTAAACGCCAGCATGCGCAGCAGCACCTCGAACACGAGCAGCGCGCTCACAGTGATCTCCAGCGAGATGAAGAGCACGGACGACGGGCTGCAGCCACCCGCACGAGACACATCGGGAGAATCAACCGTCAGTTGTCTCCTTCTCTTCTCTCTCTCTCTCTCTCTCTCGCTCGCTCGCTCGCTCGACATGTACTCACATCCGCCAGTGGTTCAGCCCGGTCTGCACACACACACCGGGACAGAGAGCAAGACTGAGCGACACCAACATGTGCTGACTCGCATTCCATCGCCACCACACAGACGCTACGCACCCACACGACGCACACGACGCTCGAGACGACGGTGAAGAAGTAGATGAGCCGGTAGAAGCCGGAGAAGTACACGCGCGCCGCGACGGTCATGGCGTACTCGCTGCACCCCACGCGCGCCGGTGCGGCCGCAGCCTTGACGACGACGGGTTTGACGACGACGCCAGCCCCCAGCTGCAGCTGCTTGGAGCTCTTGGTGATGGTAGGCGAAGCGAGCGGCAGGCGCGAGAAGCCCGCGCGCGTCGCCGCCATCGCTGCAGCTCACGAGTGTCGAGCGGCCTTGAGGCGTCGAGCGAAGCGCGAGTCACTCTACTGCAGTGGAGCGCCGGCAAAGCGGGTCACGTGGATGGACGGCGGACCTTCCTGGCGACTTGCGCAATGTGCCTTGCGCAATTGTGTGCGTGCTCAAATTCCTGCCTCGCTTCCTGATCGTACTTAGTACGACTATTATGCTAGCGCTGATTGGCCAATAAGCGAAGCAGTAAACAAAAATGCAAAATCAAGCTAAAGACGATTTTTAAGCAGAATACAAACCGCAAGTATACAAATTTGGAGCTATTTATTTGCTTCCTTTCGGATACAGAAGGCAAGTCCGAAAATTTCGTTTAACAAACCATACATTTTCCAAGTGACGATTCACACCTGGATCTCACAATAGTGACAAAAACCAAGGGATGACTGCTGTACCCACCTCACTTCGGCACGCACATCATGGCCGAGGTGCTGCCGCCGCTAGCGTGCGTGGCCGCCGCGCTGCGAGCCGCGGAGCTCTCCAGCACCCGCGCGCGCGTCGCTGCACTACCTCACGTTGCAGACGCGATCAGCAGCTTCCTGGACTCCCCTCGTCGCTGGGACCTCGCGCGCGTGTGCGAGTGGAACGTGCGCTCGCTGATCCCTCGACGGCTCGCACGCCTGCCACGGACGCACGAGGACCCGTTGTACTGGGCGAGCGAGTGCAGTTTGGCGCTCGCGGCGGCAGTGAAGTATGGCGACGTGGCGACGGTCGAGTGGCTACATGCGCACTGCGCGGAGCTGCTGCCGCTTTATGCGATGGTCGAAGCAGCACGCGCTGGGAACTTGCAGCTGCTGCAGTGGCTGGTGAAGCATCACCCGCGCGCGCCGCTTCTTCCGCTCATGATGGACGCGGCGGCGGCAGCGGGAGAGCTCGAGACGCTCCAGTGGCTGTACGCGCACCCGAATTACGTGCGCTGCACGTCGGAGGCGCTGTCGGCTGCGATTCGTGGCGGCCACACCGACACCGTCAAGTGGATCTACGCGAACAGAATGCACGGCATCGTGTTCCCTTCTGCGGCCGCGAGCGGAGCGCTGTACAGCGGACACAACGAGGTCGTGAAGTTCATCTTCAGCCTCCCTGAGCGACACGGCTTCGACTACATCGTGGCGACGAGCACAGCGGCACGCAGAGGCGACCTCGAGATGCTGCAGTGGATGCTCTCGAACTGCAACAACGGCAATCTTGGCAACTGTCTGATGGACGCGGCGGCGGAACGCGGTCACACGCACATCGTCACGTGGCTGCAAGAGCATTACCCCAAGTCGTGCTCGCCTGGAGCAATGGACAGTGCGGCAGAATACGGACACCTCGAGATGGTGAAGTGGCTCCATGAGAACCGGACGGAAGGCTGCACGACGAGGGCGATGGACATGGCTGCTTTTCGCGGACATCTTCCGGTTATCCAGTGGCTTCACAAGAACCGCTCGGAAGGGTGCTCATCGAGGGCAATGCGCTTCGCCGCAATGTTCGGACACCTGGAGATTGTCAAGTGGCTGCATCGGAACAAGAAAGACGGCGTCGGATCCGAGGCGATGGATGGTGCCGCCGAGTGCGGCCACCTCGAGGTGCTCAAGTTTCTGCACAAGGTCCGGACGGAGAAGTGCTCCTCGGACGCAGTGGACAAGGCTGCTGCGAACGGCCATCTCGGCGTGGTGCAGTGGCTCCTCGCAAACCGAACGGAAGGGTGCACGGTCCATGCGATGAACGAAGCCGCAGCGAATGGCCACCTTGACGTTGTCAAGTGGCTGCATCAGAACTGGACGAAAGGCTGCACGACGAAAGCGATGGACAAAGCTGCTGGGAATGGCCACCTGGAAGTCGTCAAGTGGCTGCATGCGAACAGATCCGAAGGTTGCACCGTGAAAGCGATGGAAATGGCCGCTACGTGCGGGCACCTCGCTGTCGTCAGGTGGCTGCACGAGAACCGGAGTGAAGGGTGCACGAGCAACACGCTGCGAGCTGCCGCACTCAACAGGCACTTTGAGGTCGCGCTGTTTCTGAGCGAGAATCGCAGCGAGGGGGTTCCTGTCGATGCCTTCTCGGAGAGCGCCGAGTTCGTCAAGATCGTGGACATTGCGAGGCTGCTCCACACGAAGCACCCAGGCTCGATCAACGTCGACAAGGTGCGGCGCGGAGACCCTATCATGGCAGCGCTGGTCGACTATGTCTTGTGAGAGCTGATGTGGTGACCACAAGGTCGTTTATACTTGTTATTTGTATGTACATAGTGCCACTATGCTCACAGGTCACGTCATCACATCCAGGTTTTAACTGGCTGTAGCCACACTTCTTTTCATACAAACACCAAGATATTTGTCTCCTGGTTCTAAATTCTGAATTTTGCTTTATGAATTTGTCTGACTCTTTTCTGAAAAAAAGTTGACATGCAATCGATCGCGAGCAATGATGATACCTTCCTGCACTCCATTGGTCTCTGTTCATGCCGACACCTCGGTATCTCGATGCACGCCTTCGCTACATGGACACCGGCGAAAGGCACTTGTTCTCGTTCCGGCGCGCGCCTTATCATTTAGGCCAGCGTGTGTAGCAGAGCGTTTTGCTTTGGTTCACGCGAGCATCGACGATGTTCAACCAGCCCGCGTGCATAGCCGCCCAAAGACCTCCGAGTACAAGCACACACGATCGCTATGATCACGCCGCCAGTCAAGCAAGCAAGCTCCCCTCTTCGAGGTCTCTCTTCTTTCTTGTCGCCGACCGCGGACATCGCCGAACACTTCGGAACTCGCCGCGCCTCGCTCGGATCAAGACTTCTTCCCTCAGCTCCGATACGATGTGGAAGTCCAGTGTCGCCGCGCTCACGGCGCTGCTCTGCGCGTTCGCCACCTCGTCCGCGGACGCCTACCGCCCCGGTGATGAGGTCTGCACGCTCAGCAGCGCGAACCAGTGCGCTGTGGACGCGCTCAAGCCCTCGGCGCTCGACGGCAGCGTGCTCATCTACCCGGGCGGCAAGACCCGCTGCGCCTTCGACGACTTCACGGACCCGAGCGGGAACTTCAAGAGCAACAAGACGTACTTCTTCCAGGTCTTCCCGAACAAGCAGCAGGAGCAGGCGAAGAAGAAGGTACTGTTGTACTTCCAGGGCGGCGGTGGCTGCACGGACGCCGACACGTGCAGCTTCTCGATCCAGTGCTCGCTCGGCAAGTCGAGCACGTTCACGACGTACGCGAGCGCGTACAGCACTGGCGTCTTCAACCGCACGAACCCGGACAACCTCTTCCGGGACTGGGACATCATCCACGTGCCGTATTGCACGGGCGACCTGCACGCTGGCAATATCGTCCACGAGCCTGTCGACAGCGTCTTTGCGTCGTTTCTCGGTCAGCCGCAGTGTCTCGGCCAGAAGATGAAGACGTACATGTCCGGCTACGAGAACTCCATGGCGGTGCTCAAGTGGGCGCTGGCGAACTACCCGAACCCGGAGCACCTGATCATCGGTGGTGCGAGCGCCGGCTCGCTCGCGGCGCAGGCGATGAGCGTGCTGGTGGCCGACATGTGGAAGGTGAAGGACTCGTCAATCCGCTACTCGGTGCTCGCGGACAGCTACTTTGGCGCCTTCCCGGAGGAGACGAAGCCGTCGAGCGCGGTCCTGGACTTCTTCGGCATTTGCGACGTGGACCTCAAGGCGCCGGCGGCGGTTGTCTCGGCGTGCAAGGCGAAGACGATGACCACGGTGGAGCTCTTCACGGCGCTGATCAAGGAGGTGCCGTTCGCCAACTGGCTGCTCATCGACAGCAAGGCCGACCGCACGCAACGCACGTTCTACCAGCTCATGAAGGACGGCATCCTCGGCTACCCGTTCGCGAACATCGTCACGGCTGAGGCGTTCTTCAAGGTGCGAACGCGTTTGCTTGTGAGTGTGATTATGTGTCTGTGGCGTACTGATCGTTCGCTGTCTTGGTAACTCGCAGCAAGCTACTTCGATGGTCGCCTCGTACCGCACGGTGAGCTCGCGCATCTCGACGTACTTCGTTGAGGGCGAGAAGCATGTGTTCACGCTCTTCGAGGGCTACGCGAACACCGTGAGCGACACGGGCGAGAAGCTCGGCGAGTTCCTGTCCAAGTGGCTGGTCTCGAGCAACAACTCGACGGTGTCGCCGACGCCGACGCCGACGACGACGCCGGTGGTGCCTGGCCCGAGCCCGGTTCCGGCGCCGACGACGACCGCGCAGCCGACGCCGTCGGTCCGTCCGGGCTGCTAAGCCAACCGAGTGCCTTCGACGGACGCCAGGAAGCGTCTGTTGACAACCAACGACACCTTCACACGCAGCAGGTGTACTGAGCAAGAAAACCATGCATTGACAACAACATCGACAATGCGCGCTCTATGCAGGCAGGGTGGGTTGCTGCTGCTGGTGCTGCCGCTGGTGCTGCTGCTGCTATGAGCCAGCCAACTTGTCCGTCTCAGCCGAGCGCTAGGCGTTGCGGACCATGTAGGCTGTGAGAAGAGGGTAACGCGAGCATTTTCGATGCAATCCCTCCGCTCGAACTCCAAGCATGTCAATCTGCCGAGCATGCCGAGCATGGCAAACAGCGCCATGCTGTCATGTGTGTCAACCCGAACAGCTTCTGAACGCGGGTGCGAACCGATCAATCGACGCCGGCGTGACAGAGTGGCTCGGTTTCCCAGTTCAACCTACCAGAGTGGCACACTCGATGTCGAAGACCTCGCAAACGGCTGAACTCTTTCACTCTCTGTGGCCGCATGTATGAGCATCAAGCTTGCCCTTCCCGCGCACACGACACACGCCGCTCCCTTGCTCCCTTCCGGTGCATTCCGCGATTTGCGGCCTTCGAGAGCAGTCGACGAGATGTGGACGACCAGAGTCGCAGTCGCTCTCGCGGCGCTCGTGTGCGCCGCATTCGCCACGTCCTCCACAGACGCCTACCGCCCCGGTGATGAGGTCTGCACGCTCAGCAGCGCGAACCAGTGCGCCGCGGACACCCTCAAGCCCTCGGCACTCGACGGCAGCGTGCTCATCTATCCGGGCGGCAAGACCCGCTGCGCCTTCGACGACTACAAGCACCCGAGCGGCAACTTCAGCACGAACAAGACGTTCTTCTTCCAAGTCTTCCCGAACAAGCAGCAGCAAAAGTCCAAGCTGCTCCTGGTCTTCCAGGGCGGCGGCGCCTGCATCGACGCCGACACGTGCAGCTTCTCGATCCAGTGCTCGCTTGGCACTGGCACGTTCAACCCGAACGCGGACGCGTACAGCACTGGCATCTTCAACCGCTCGAATCCGGACAACGTCTTCAAGGACTGGAATGTCGTCCACGTGCCGTACTGCACGGGCGACCTGCACGTGGGCAACACGCTGCTGCCGGGGAATGACAGCGTCTTCGCGTCGTTCCTGACCCAGCCGCAGTGCCTCAACCAGAATCAGTCGACGCACATGGCGGGGTACGAGAACTCCATGTCGGCGCTCAAGTGGGCGCTTGCGAACTATCCCAAGCCGGACCACCTGATCCTCGGTGGCGCGAGCGCCGGCTCGCTCGCGGTGCAGGCGATGAGCGTGCTGGTCGCCGACATGTGGAACATCACGACCGCCTCGAACACGCGCTACTCAATCGTTGGTGACAGCTACGTGGGCGTCTTCCCGGAGGAGAAGCGGCCGGCGGGCTCGGTCGTCGACTTCTTCGGCGCCTGCGACGTGGACCTCAAGGCGCCGTCGGATGTCATCGCCGCATGCAAGAACAAGACGATGAGCACGGAGCAGCTCATGACGTCGCTGATCAAGAAGGTGCCGTTCAGCGACTGGATCTTCATCAACAGCAAGACCGACCGCACGCAGCGTCTGTTCTACCAGCTCATGCACGACGGCATCACGGGCTTCCCGTTCGCGAACCTGATCTCGGGCGAGTTCTTCTACAAGGTGCGCTCGAACCCGACCATGCTCATCCACTCGCGCTTGTCGGATCGCTGACACGACCTGTTCTGTGCTTTGATCCTCGCAGGAGGCCACAGCGCTGATCAACGCCTACCGCGCCGTGAGCTCGCGCGTCACCGCGTTCTTCATTGAAGGTGAAGTGCACGTGTTCATGGCCACAGAGGGCTACGGAGCTGTCGTGGGTGAATCGGGCGTCACGCTCGGCTCGTTCTTCACCAAATGGCTCGATAGCAGCTCGCAGCCGGCCGCATCCACGCCTGCACCGAGCACGGTATCCCCGCAGTCTGCGGCCGCCCCGGCAGCAACCTCGGCGACTGTGCTGATGGGCTGCGTGGTGGCACTTGGCATCACACTGGCGTTTGCGTGAGCTTGAGTCTTGAATTAGATGGTCCGATCTGAAAGGAGACGACGACGAGTTGCGCGCGCCTCCTACAGACTTGCGCTGCTTTATGGGTTGACGCTCATCGATACAATGCGTAGCTTTGCTTCTCGTGTTTTACTTGTGTTGAACTCGTGCTTCCTCGCTTCCGCATGCACTCCTTCGAGTGTGGTGTGGTGTGTGTGGTGATTGCACAGTGTACACTGAATTCAAATCTATTACAGGCATCTCTCAAAATACCGCCCCCAAAACAGATGGTTTTGATTATGAGTTGCTGCAGGATATTTACTCGCAACAGGTGCAGCACTTTATAACAAATCAAAGGCATGCTGCGCCACTCGCCATCCAAGCAACTCGGCAAAGACTTGGCACTCCGAGCACCGACAGCGAAGACTCGACATCCACTCCAGCGACACGAACCAGGTGAAACGCTCCAACCAAAGAAACTCCAGCCCATGCAAAGGCGCTGCGCAAGTTCATCAACCCTCGAACGCTCGACGTGACAGTACGTATCTGGTGGCGTATCCTCCCAACACACTACTTCTTCTGGCGACAACATGGACATCAAGCACTTCGGCACTGCGCGCACGGATGCCAAGCGATCGAGACATACAAACATCTCTTCTGGGACTGCAAACACACCATCGCGCTCTGGACTCTCGTCCTCCGACAATGGCAGCAGACGCTAAAGCGGCCGATCTCGTGGGAAGAAGCGCTGTTCGGACTCGACCTCCCGCTCCGGCGCAGATGGCAATGGCACCACGAGGGCATGCTCCTCGCCTGGAACATCACACGCAGTACCGTATTCGCACTCGTCTGGCAGAACCGCAACGCGTTCAAACACCAGAGCGAACACCCTCCAGATCCTCGCAGCCAGCTACCACTGATCAACAGCCGCCGCCAACTTCATCTCCGCAACGCACTCAAGATCGCGAACAACACCGACAACACCGAGCTCCGCAACGGCCTCATCCGCGGGATCTCCATCTTCACAACAACACCAGTCATCACAGGGACGGTAGAACCTAGCGCTGTAGCTTAGCACCACAGCAAGGCTGGATAGTTCTTTCTGGCAAGTGAAAAAGTCCGGCCAAGTTTGATAAACAAGCTAGGTACCTTTTAGCAGATTGCGTGTCTTGAGGATGTTGTGTTGAGCTGCACGACGCAGACACGACACGACCACGAGGA
>JAASGU010000339.1:0-23411 GCA_023334365.1 Globisporangium acanthophoron
AATTAACCACATGAGCTCCAAAGAAGCGACGATGGACGACGACACCTTCGTGCACGAGCTGCTCGCGTACATGGAGCACCTCCCCGAGTCAGTAACTGCAGGAGGAGGAGGAGCGCCGCACTCGCTCGCGGACTCGCTGAGCTCCAGCAGCAGCGAGCTGCTCGCGCCGTTCTTGAGCACGCTCGACGTGCTCGCAATGACCGACTCGAGCGGCTCCGAGTCGACGACGCCCGACGACCGCGCGCGCGATCAGAAGCCCCGCGCGCCGAAGCGGTCGGCGCACAACGCGTCGCGTGAGCGCATGCAGTACGAGCTCAAGCAGCTGCGCGTGGAGAGCGCGGAGCTGGCGCAGACGCTCGCCGCGCTGCTCGAGAAGCGCGAGCACGCACAGACGCAGCAGAGCGCGGCAGCGCAGAGTCAGCTGATGATGCTTGCGGCCTGGGAGCGCATCGCCGAGCGCCAGCTCGAGCACCGGCGCCGCGCCGAGATGGAGAATGAGCTGCTCAAGGCGCAGCTCCAGCGCAGCCAGGCGCTCGCGACCACGCTGCAGGAGACGCTGCTGCAGTGGAACAGCGAGTTCGCGTCCACGGCGCAGCGCGCGCAACAGCCGCGCATCTCGCTGCAGTCGTCGCCGTTTGCGGACCCGCGGGACGTTGCGCTCTACGAGCAGCTCGCGGCGGAACTGGACGTCACGGCGCTCAAGATCGACGAAGTCTTCCGCGCGAACGGACTGAACAACTGGCAGGTGGGTGCTGAGGTGCCGCCGGTGCAGATCAAGACCCGCACGCACGGCATTGGCGGCTCGCAGCGCGTCGTGTGCTACACGGAGTTCCTGGACGCCGAGGTGTTCCCGTTCCCGATCGACGAGGTGTTCAACGCGTCGTGGCGTGTCTGGAAGCAGCGCAGCCTCTCGAAGAACTGCGTCGTGTACGATCGTGTGGCGCGCGGGCGCAACACGTTCGCGTCCAAGTCGTGCTGTGACTTCCGGCTCAACAACTCGAACGTGTCACTCAAGTTCCTGAGCGTGACGCGGGCGTTCCGCTTCCAAGACCGCTTCGTGTACGTGTGGCGCGGCGTCACCAAGTCGGACGAGCAGTTCCCCGGCGCCGTAGTGGACGAGAGCGGGTGGCAGGTGGTGCGCGCTATCGGCGACTCGGACGAGAGCGGCTCCGTGATTCTCACGTGCACGCAGCTGGAGCCTCGAGGCACCGACGACGCTGGCGCCACTGACACCAGTGTCCTGATCCTGGACGTGGCTCCGCTCGCGAACCTCGTGCTCTCGGCGTTCAAAGTGGACATGCAGGAGGTGAACGACCAGATGATGGACGCGTTGCTGCGGGAGTCCGAGATGGCGCTGGGGATGGACCCAGCGGACGCTCAGTCCCTTGAAGCCACTCACTTGCACCAATGAACTCGGTTCGTTCAACACTGTCGCTCTTCGCTCTACCGCAGCTGCCGGACGTACGCGACTTTGGGGTCGGCAGACAGATGGCGCCGGCCGTTCACATCGTCCAGCAGCGCGTTCATCATCATGCTGTTGAGCTCCTCCATGTCGACTTCGTACGTCGTCACGGTCAAACTCGCCAGCGGACTCGCGTGCTCAACGTTCAGGTCTTGTCCGGACTCGTCCGGGAACTTCTTGGCTTCCATGTGTGAGCACGAGTAGGTCGCGGTCGCGAGCGGTCGCGCGCCATCCCCGCGGTCACCGAGCGGCTTCACAAGCTGCCAGTCGGTCTCGTCGATGTAGATCCCTGGGAAATGCGAGTCCGCCTTGGTGAACCCTCGCATGACATAGCTCATCCGGTTGCTCTCGACGTACGCTCTCACGACGCACACGTAGTCGAGCGCGATGCTCTCGCCGCCCACCACCACTTCGTATCGCAGCTTGGAGAGGACGGTACCGCCGCCGTCGTCCACCATCGATAGGTTCTCGTACAGTGTGCTCGATCGTGGGAGGTTGCGGCGCTGCCAGCACTGCCAGCACGCTCGGAAGACCGTCTCCATGTCGAACGGGAGCACGTCCGCTTCCAGCTGCTCGATGTAGAGCGTCGCCGGTCGCCCCGGCCGCGCCTTCATCTGTGCGGTCGTGGTCCGCGAGTCCACTCGCCAGTGGATCAGTCCGTTCTCGGCCAACACCTGGTCCATCCGCTGGTACTCGTTGTCCACTTCCGTGAGCAGTTGCTTGAAAGCCTCCACATCCGATGCGTCGATGTGCGTGAGCGGCTGCATCGCGACGTGTGTCGGCTTCGCAGGGTCTGCGGCTGGCGGCGGCTGCGCTGCGACTCCTGCAGCTGCTGCTGCTCGTGACGCAGCTGCTACCGTGTCAGCGGACGGCGGCGCAAGACTCGACTCGGACGTCGCCCAGAGTCCCATGGACGCCTGCAGGTCGTACGCGACCGCCGCGTGCTGCGCCACCTTCTCCCGCAGCCGCTCGTTCTCGCGTTCGGCCTCCGCGCGCATCACGAGTTGGCGCTGCGTGATCTTCTTCCACGACGCCAGCAGCAGCTGCTGCGTTGGCGTCTTCTGCGCCCACTGCACCTGCTTCCTCTGCAGCTCTGCAAGCTGCCGCTCCAGCTCCACGCACTGCGCGCGTAGCTCCTTGAGTTCGCGCTGGCGCCGCTCGCGCGTGACGTTCCGGACCGAGGGCTTGGTCGCCGGCATCGGATTCTGCTGCTTCTGCTGCTGATGCTGATGATTCTGTGAGATTACCGGAGCTCCCGCGTCAGGTGCTCTACTGAGCGCGTCTGCGTCATCACTAGGGCTCCAGTCTGTCAGCAGCGGGTCGAGATACGCCGCGATGTCCTCCAGGAAGCGCTCGTCGTCGTCGCTTGGTGACATCGTTGGAATTGATAGTTCTCGACTAAAAAGACAGTCGAAAATGCAGTTTTACTTAATTACAATAGAGTTTTGATGTCTAAAACAATTTTTTGCTTGACTAAAAAACATTTTTAACCGACTAAAACTCTGTTTACTCAACTCTGGAATTTACACTTGTAAAATGTATGCTAGAATCTCACCGAACACTCCTGTTCCCGACCCAGCACGCAACCATCTCGACCATCTCGACCACCTCGGCGCGCTCGCGACGGCGCTCCTGAAGCCCAGCTACCGCTCGTGAAGAACGAACTACCCTGTCGCTTGGAGGAGATGCCGCAGTGGCTACCAGAAGAACCGCTAGACGGCGTTCCAAGCGATGCGCAGGTGGTGCAGCTGCTGGCGGAGACTGAAGAGCTCCTGCGAGCTGTGAGCTCCCCAGACGAACCTCGCACACCTCCAGACCAAGAGAGCTCTTCCTCCTCCAATGATAATGCGACCGACCAGTCCAGCGCCAGTCCTAACCCGAGACGAGAACGAAGTAGGCAAGGCAAGACGCGCAACGTGACGCGCGAGCGCATGAAGGCGGAGCTCACGACGCTCCGCCAGCAAGCGACCGACCTCGAGCGTCTGCTGCGCGAGATGCAGACCCGGCGGCACGCGACGACCCCGGACTTTAACACCTGGGAGCAGATCGCCATGCGCCAGAAGCGTGCGCGGGAGAACGCAGAGGCTCAGAACGCGCTCATGAAGCGCACACTGGACGCGCGCGCCAAGTACGTCATGGACATCGAGGAGTCGCTCTTCAAGCTCCAGCAGATCGCCCGGCAGCCACTGCCGTTCGTCGAGGCAAAACCGTACCTGATGACGAAGCCTCTAGCTCACAAGATCGTACGCCTCGAACCCGGCGACGACGCGCTATTCGAGATGATGCTGATGCAACTGGACTCGGCGTACTCCAAACTGGGTCACAAGCTGCACACTTCGAGTCCCCACGGCGTTGAAAGCGCGCGCGCGCCGTACGCGAACCCGCAAGCAAAGCGAGAGACCGACCGCGTCAACGGGCAGATCCGGTCGTTCGTCGAGATGTCCGGCGTCGAAGTCATGCCGTTCGATCTCGAGCTGCTGGCGCGCGTCTCGTGGATCTGCTCCAAGCGCAAGAACGACACCTGGAACTGCATCGTGTACCAGTCCGAGAAGCATGGAGAAGACGTCGTCGCTGCAAAGGCTCGCGTCCGGCGCGTGTATAACGCCACTGAAGTGTATCTGCACGTCCTTTGCGTGTCGAAGCAGTTCGTTGTCGAAGACCGCGTCGTCACAGCCTGGATCGCGACGATCAAAGGCAGCGACGGGCTCTTCCCAGACTCGTACGTGCAGGAGACCGGCTGCACGGTGTCGATGCGGAGCGCGGCTTCCGAGACGCCAGGAGAAGGTAGTGCGCCGTCACCGAAGACGGTGAGGAAGACGGTCATCGAGCTAGAGCCCAAGCGCTTCAGCATCTCGCCCCCGCTGGCGCAGACACCACTCTTCCTGCAGGCAGACGCCGACGTTCTCACTCGCCTCCTGGTGGATTCGTATGCTGACGACACGCGAGAGGTGAACGAGATGATGGAGAACATGCTGCTGGACGAGGTGGCCAAGCGGCGGTCGAGGTGAACCAACCACTCGAAGCTCAAAGCCTCGCTTAGTAAGACAAGTACACAGCACCAGAGGCGTCGTTGCCTCCTCGTTCCTCACACGCAACGATCAGAGTAGCGCTGGGAGGCGCCATTGCCACAGACAGCCAGTGCTACGGCGGACCCTTGTGCTTCGTCTCTTCGATGAGCATGCTGCCCATGAGGTCCTCCATCTCACTCACCTCGTCTCGGTACGAAGACACGACGAGGTCCGTCAGGAGGTCTCCGTCGGCGCGCACGACCTGCGCCGGCGCCGCGAAGCGCTTCGGCTCGAACTGCACGCACAACTTCTCGATCGTGGTGCTGCGCGACGGGGTTGAGCTGAGCGCCGCCGTGACGCGCGCGCCGGACTCGTGTACGTACGACCCGGGGAAGTGGTCGTCGCTCTTGAAGATGCTGCGCCACACGACCACCACGCGGTCCGCGAACACGAACTCCTTCATCGCCGTCAGCATGTCGAGACTCACGCTGACGCCGTCGAGCACCCGCTGGATCCGACACTTCTCGGCGAAGACGTGGTCCGAGTCCCAGTCGCCGTCGTACGATACGGTATCCGTGCTCTCGCTCAGGCGCTCGCTGCAGATCCGCATAACGCGGCTCATCATCTCGAACGCGAACGGAGACACGTCGACGTCGACGATCTCGAAGAACGACCGGAGCGCTCCGCTCCGCGTCGTCTCAGTCTTGACTGTCGTGCGGGCGAACGGCGCGTTCGGCAGGTGGTCGAGTCCTGCGGCTCGGAAGGTCTCCGCGACGCGAACGTACGCACCGTCCAGCTCCGACACGAGCATCTCGAACATCAGGTCGTCTCCAGGCTCCAGCCGCACAGTCTTCTGTGGCGCGACGGTAGCAGCGAGCGCGGCCGCGTCCACACCGACGAGCCGCGGGGCCGGTGCGCCGTGCTGCCAGTTGTACAGCGTCTCCTCCATGTCCACGACGAGCTTTCGCTGCAGCGCGAGCATGCTGCGCAGGCGCTTGTTCTCCGACATGGCGCGCTCGCTGCCGGCGAATTGGCGCTTCGCAATGCGCTCCCACTTGGGCGCCGCCGCCAGCGCCGACCGGTCCGCCGCCGCGCTCTTCTTGTCGTGCTCGCTCTGCAGGACGGTCTCGAGCGCCAGCACCTGCTTGCGCAGGTACTCGAGCTCGTCCTGGAGCCGCTCGCGCGACGGGTTGCGCATGCTGCCGGGCTTGGAGCTGCGCTTCCGGTTCGGGTTGTGTGCGCGCGTGGGCTTGGGCGTGGTCGTCGTCCGCGCGCTGCTACTGTCGCTGTCGCCCGCGCTCGCGCCACTGTCGGTGCTGTAGGTGGCGAGCGACGGCGGCGTCAGCGCCTCGAAGTCAGCGCGCAGCGGGTCGTCGAACGCCGCGGGCACGAGGATCTCGAGCAGCGCGTCGGTCTCGTCCAGCAGCCGCGCCTCGTCCAGCTCTCCGGCTGCTGAGTTCGTACTGCTCGCTGCAGCCATCGCGGCGGGCGCTGGCGGCTTGGCGAGTGGCCGCACCGCCTCCGTCGTCTCCTGCTCCTCCTCGTCGTCGCTCGTGGGTGCGAAGAGCTGCGCAAGCAGGAGATCGTCATCCAGGAGCGGCGTCCCGTGCGCCATCGCAAGTGCTGCTCCTGCCGCTCACTCACTGCTGCTGCTGCGCGTGTGGCGCAATATCTCCAAGGAGTATGGAGCTGCTCGTGGTACGCTGGTGATGGGCATCGCGAAGAACACACGGGTGCATCTGAAGAATTCTGAGGCCGTCACGCCACAGATCCGAGTGTTCGTGGCGCGCGTAGCGGATGAGCCGATCCTGGAGCTCTGGAGCTCTGGGGCTCAACGAGTGGCGTCGGATCCCAACTCGCACCGTCGACATCATAGTTTCCATTCAAACTCACTTACACACAGGACACTCTGACTCGGACACGACCTACACCGCCGCCCGCGTTCTCGACTCTTTCAGCAGCGTGTCCTCCATCATGGTCACGAGCTCCTCCATGTCGTCGTGGTACACTGACAGCACAAGATCCGTCATGGCGTCCACGTCGGCACTGACGGCGTGAGACGAAGACGGCGCCGCGAAGCGCTTTGGCTCGAACTGCACGCACGTCCTCTCGACCGTGCCTTCTCGCGGAGTGCCGCCAGTGTTCACAGCGCGCATCTTCACCGAAGAGGCGACGAACGACCCGCTCTCCTGTACGTACGCGCCTGGGAAGCGGTCCTCGCACTTGTACATACTCCGCCACACGACCGCGACGCGGTTGTCGAACACGAACTCCTTCAGCACCATCAGTACGTTCACGCGCAGCTCCTCACCGTTCAGCACCCGTCGCACGCAGCTCTTCGTCGCGAAGACGCGCTCCGGGTCCCAGTTGCCTACGTAGAGTAAGCAGTCTGCGCGCTCGCACTGGCGCTCGCAGCAGTCGTCGGCGACGCGATTCCGCGTCTTGAGGTCGAAGGGCCAGAAGTGGATGTCCACGAGCTCCACGAACGACCGGTGTGCTCCGCTGGGCAACACCTGGGTCTTGGGGGTCAAGCGGAAGAACGCCTCGTCTGCCAGCTTGTCCATGCCGGCATCACGGAATGTCTCGTCGATCTTCAGATACGCCATGTCGAGCTCCGACGCGAGCATGTTGAAGAGCATCTCGTCTCCGGGCTCCAGACGCACGGACTTGGACACAGCAGTAGCATTGTCAGTGTGGTTCAAGATGGCGATCGGATGTGGCGCCGCGTATTGGTACCCGTACAGCGCCTCCTCCAAGCCCGCGATGTGCTCTCGCTGGACAGCGAGCATGTTGTGGAGGTGGTTGTTCTCGGCCACAGCTCGTTCGCGCTTGTCGAGCTGTCGCTTGGCGATCTGCTCCCACTTCGACGCCATCGTCGTCGTCATCGACACGTCCTCTTGAGCGCCAGCGTTGTCGAAGGACACCTTGCGATCTTGCGCGCTCTGGAGTGCGGCCTCGAGAACAGCGACTTGCTCGCGCAAGTACTCGAGCTCGTTCATCATGCGCTCGCGGGACGGGTTGCGCATGCTGCCGGGCTTGGAGCCGCGTCTACGACTGACCTTCGGAGCGCCGCTGAGCGGATTCCGCTCCTTCGCCACTGCGGCTCTCTTGATCCCACCAGTCACGCCACCGCTCTTGCTGCTGCCAGTACCGACATCGGAGCCATGTGAGGGGTTAATCGAGTGGCCGGAGGCTGCGCTCGAGTGCGCGCTCGGATCGACGAACGCCGAGTGATCGAGCATCTCCAGGAGCTGCTCGGTCTCATCCAGCAGCACGGCTTCGTCAAGCTCCCCGCTGCTCTCTCGGCGGCCGAGTGATCTTACGGGTGGCGCTGGCCATCCGCGCGCATATTGCGTCTGGAGCGAGTGGAGAGGCGGAGTCGTCTGCTCTTCCTTCATGAGCATGAAGCAGTTGTCGGTGTCGTTCGGCGGGCGAACGACGCGAGGACTTGTGGGTCTCAGGGTGCCTCTGCTGTCGGCTGTCTGCTTGTCGGCCGCGCGCGAATCGGAGACTGACGCGGCGGTGGCGGTAGGGCAAAGTGCACAGCACTGGCTCACAGCTTGTCGCGGAAGGAGGCACACTCGGTGAGCAAGTCCCCGCAAACATTCGCGAACGCACTCACGGCGACAACCGAGCAGGCGAGCGCGAGCGCGAGCACAGCCGTGCGAAAATCGAGTCTGCTGCTTACTCGGTCGTCACTCAGAGTGAGGCATCAGCAGGTTTTGCTGTTGTTGGTTGTCGGTGGCACACCACTCGCCGTCTTGTCCTGCTGTCTCCTCATGCTCGTCGATCGCTCGCCTTCTTCTTCCCGAATCCATCGTTGAGTCCAGTCCACCGTCTCGAGCTGGCCGTCGGCGGCAACGTCAGCTCCTGCTTGAGTCACATCCAAAGGTATGTGCGAGGCGTGTGACGATCGCGCAGACAGCTCGCCTCGTCGATGTACGTACACCTGGAAAGAGAGAGCTCTTCCGCCCGATTACCACGGCTGACAACGAGTTGCTACGGCTGAGGCTTCGCAACGGAGGATAAATCAAAGAGGATCGAGGTTGTAGCTGGCGTACACGCACTTGTAAGCAAGACACACCCACGCTCTCGCTGCCTCCACCTCGCGGTGAAAAGCATAGCTCCAAGGTGGCGCATGCTTCTCGCAGCTCTGAGACAACACACTCGGCCCGAATTGTCTTGAGCCCCAGCGTCTGCGTACGACCAGCTCCTACACTGCGCTACAGTATCCGCGCACAGCTGCTTGAGCTCGTGCAGCATGCGTTCGCGCGACAAGCGGTGCCGAAGTTGCCGGATCTTGAACGATCCAGCGTGGTGGAGACTCATACAGCAAAGGATCTCGCGGCGCTACGATGCTGCGTGCGATATTCTTGCTCTCTAGAGACGCTGACGTTGACGTCAAGATGTAGCAAGGAGCGATAGAGCATTGTGCTCAACGCATTCCTGGTAAGAGGGAACTCGCAAGTCGGCGCAGAGGTCGATGTCTTCCAGTGCAGTTCCTGGAGAACTCGGTCTGGTGTGACGAGGTCGAAAAGTGCCTTCGACTTTTTGATTGCGAGTTTGTATAAATCGAACAAAGACAGGCGCTCGAAATGATTCGTCCATTTTGGACATGTCAGTCAAACACTCTGCAGTCCACCGAAGTCTCATCACTTGATCAATCAAGCAAGATCGGCGTGCCAACTCGGTGCCTCCATTCCTTCGCTCTCCTCGAGTGACCAGCGAGATGATGCACGGCCGCGAGTGTTCAGCAGCCCTCTTGATGCAGGTCGGAACAGGGCTGTTCGACTGCTACAGACGACCATTGCTCGTTCGCACCGCCGAGTTCGAGGACACGTGCGAATGTCGTAAAGGACTGGAAGCACGTCCGCAATGCGTCCTGCCGAAGCGGATTTTCTTCAAAGGCGCAGCACCAGCGCTAAATGCGACCACCCTGAACTGTCTCGACGTCGTGATGAGAGGCTCAAGAGTTGTGACGCGCCGTCTCAAGTTCCAGCGCGAGCAGCGGCACTCACCCGTTCGAGACAACAACGAGGCTCGAACTTCGACCTGAAGCGCTGACGGGTATCTGCAGACGCAAAACGCAGCGCTTACGAGCGGTATTGTGGTAGAGTAGCCGGGTAGGAAGGAAGCTTGATCCGATGGCGTCAATCTCGATGTTTACAGGACCGCACCAGATCTGCAGATGAGTCCGCCTGGCGTCTTGGCGACGCGGATTTTTCCCCAAGATCCAGCACCAGCACCGCACAGGCGTCGGCAGATGGTTGACTCGACGGCACCGAGGTTGCGATGAGCGACTCGAGTGAGGGGCGTACCACCTCACCTTCCAGCGCGTAGGCAGCGAGCTGGTTGTCGGTCCGTGACGACGTTGAAACTCATTCCAAGCCCTGAAGATGGCGACTCGATATCTGGAAAGCACTGCGCTTCCAATCAGAGTCATGGCGCAGCAAATATGCGTGCAGAACTCTCAAGCCGAAGGTATCAGGCTTGGTGTTTCCATGCTGCAAACCCGCATCCGATAGTGTGCAGTGCAGTGTGCGAAAGAGCGACTTTGGACAAACAGTGCGTTGTTGTCCGACCCGCAATTGAGTCGTTGTCTTGGAGCATGGGAGATGTCGGCGCGATAGCACTGAGCTCGCTCACCAGCGAACCCTGACATCCGCTGTAGACACCGACAATCGCATCCTGCGAACTGGACACTGCAGCACAGAAGGCTGAAACAAGGCTGGCTCTGTCGCGCCAGTATCGGCACCACTAGCGCTTACCGCTGTCTGCAGTTCAGTACTCCATCGACTCGGGTTGGGAGAGTGTTCGCGACTGTCTTCACTGGTGTCGATTTCACGCCAGCTTAGAACCCAATCATCTCGGTCGGCAAGCGATTGCAAGCCGCCACCAACCCGAGTCTGCACGAATGCAAGACGGTAGCGTCTACCGAAGACCACCGCGAGTGCGAGCAACCGAACAGCAACTCTCATATCGTGCGTGTACCGGACCATCCGCTCTCTCTAATATCCAGTGTTGTGTGCCACAAAAGCGGTGATAAGCCGCCCATCCGATTTGATCACTTCTCGATTTTCCTCCAGGATAGTCAACATCGCTACCGGCGACCACCTGATCGATGATGGAGCCGCTCCCGGTCGACGAGGAGCGCTTCCTGGCCGACATAGCCGCGTACCTCGAGAGCGACGACCCGCTGCCGGCGCTCGCGGCGGCCTTGGAGCGGGACCTCGACGACGTGCTGGCGCTCGACCAGGCGCTCACGGCGCCGCCAACCGCTCGCTCCAAGGTCTCCGCGACCTCGGAGCCAAAGCCCAAGCGCCGCCGTGCCAAGCGCTCGCGCAACTTGGCGCGCGAGCGCATGCAGGGCGAGCTTCGCGACCTCCGTCTCGAGAGCGCCGAGCTCGAACGCCAGGTCGCGGAGCTCAAGAAGCAGCGCACGCTCTCGTCCGGCGAGCAGCTGCTGCTCGCGAGCTGGAAGCAGATCGCCGCGCACCAGCGCGACGAGCGCCACGAGGCCGAGTGCGAGAACATGCGTCTCAAACACAAGCTGCAGACCCAGGTGTCGCTCGCGCGCGAGCTCCACCATACCGCGCTGTCGATCGCGACCGATGGCGGCGGCGGTAGTGGTGGCTCCGAGGAGCCTACGTGCGGGGTGTTCGACGGCTACCTCCTCATCACGAGCCAGATCCCGCGTCAGACGTGCACGGACGCGCAGGACACCGCGGCGTTCAGCGCGATGTTCAAGGAAGCAGACCTGGTGTACGCGCAGATGGAGACGGTGATGCAGCACAACGGACTGCGCGACTGGCAGGTGGCGGCGGACTCCCAGCCGAGCCACACACAGGCGCACGTCGCGAAGCGGAGGACGATCGCGTCGTTCGACGGTTCGGTCGCGCTCGAGCTCGCGAGCGCCAAGGTGTATGCGTTCGCGAAGGACACCGTGTTCCGAGCCATGTGGGAGACCTGGGAGAAACAGTACATGACGTTGGGCTGCGTCCTGTACGACCTCGGGGAGCACCACCCGCGCAACACCATCGCCGCAACGTTAGAGTACCACCTCGAGGTGGGCGGCGAGCAAGTGGTGCTGCAGTCCAAGGCGGTGATGAAGGCGTATCCGAGTCCCAAAGGCGGCTTCCAGCACGTGTGGCGCACCATCTCGGACGCGAGCTCCCGCTTCCCTGGAGTTTGCATCGACGAGACTGGCTGGGAGGAGCTTGAGCCGACTCGCGATGGCGGCTCGGTGATGATCTCCTGCTCGCATCTCCGATCCAAGGCTGTTGAGGAGAACAGCAGCAGCAGCAGCAGCAGCCGCACGGGAGGCGAGTCTCCGATTGCCGAAGACGCAGCAGCAGCTGAGGAAGCACCGCTCGCGGACTTGTTGGCCGCGTCGTACGAAGCGGAGATCGACGAGGTGAACCTGCGCATCGATGGCTTGCTCCTGCACGACGGCGTGAAGAACTGACTGTGCGATGCATCAAGTCCATCGGTAAGGGCTGTCTGAATACACCAAGCGTGAACTGTGACTAGCATACGGGGTCGGCGCCGCGGAAGGTGATCCGAAGCAGCTGGGGTGATAGTCCGTCCGAAGCCGCGAGCTTCTCGCTCCGCCCGCCGCGCGTCTCCCGCAGCAGCAGACTGTCCACGTTCTGCCGCATGAACGTCACGTCGTCCTCGAACGAGTTGCTCATGAGACTCACGAGGTTCCGCGTCTTGATCTGCGCCGCGTTGTCGTCGCTCGCGTGGGGCGTCGGGAAGATCTGCAGACACGACTGGACCACAGTCACCGGTGCCGCGCTCGCGTCGTCGTTGTCTGAGTGCAAATCCACGTTGCGCATCGCCAGGAAGCCGATCGCGTGCGCACCGGCGCCTGCCAGCTCGTTCTCGCCATCGCACTGCGTCGCGAGCACGAGCACGACCCTGTCCGGCAGGATGTAGCGCCGCATCACGAACTTGTAGTTGAGGGACTGCCTGTCGCCGAGCGTCTTGTGCGCGACGCGGTAGTTGACTGCGAACGTGCTGTCGCCGCACGGGTGCTCGTACCGGGAGGCGCGGCGGTGCCACTCGTAGTTGCTGCGCCACGTCGTCTCGCCGAAGCGCAGCCACGGGAACGGGCTCAGCCGCAGGTCCGAGAGCTGCAAGTACTGGCACGGCTGGCCGAGCCGGCGCGTCTTCTTCTCCGCGAACGATCGCGGCTCCGTCAGGTTCTCGTCGAGCCCGTTCTCGCGGTACACGGCGTCGGCCTCCGCGAAGCCGGCGTCCAAGCGCGCCAGCAGCGAGTCGAACACACCCGCGAACGCCACCGCTGCTGTGGGCGACCGAAGCCCGCGCGAAGGGCTCGGGGGCCGCATCGACGACCAGAGGTCGAGCTGCAGCTGTTTGGTGATGGCGGGCAGCGCGTCACCGTTCAGCAGGTCGCCCACCTGCGCCTTGAGCCGCGCGTTCTCGCCTTCGGCGAGCTGCCGCATGCGCAGCTGGCGCGCCGCGAGTTGCTGCCACATGAGCACGCGCTTGTCGCGCACCAGCATGCTGGAGCGGCTCTGCTGGCGCAGCAGCACCAACTGGCTCTCCAGCTCGGCCGCCGCCTGCCGCAACAGCCGCAGCTCGGCGCTGCGCGTGAGCTCCGGCGCCGCGCGCTTCTTGGCAGCTCTGGCTGTGGCGGCGCGCGGCGGCTGCCCGAAGGCTGCGGCGTCCAGTGACGCGAGCAGGTTCTCCGACTCGGACAGCAGCGAGCTCTCATCGACGTCGGACTTCATGCTGTTAGTGGTGGTAGTGGTGGCGGTGGTGGTGGCCATCGCGAGGGCGTCTTCCGGGTCTGCTCGCTTGACGTCCTCGTGGCCGATTCTCAACTGGAAACAATGGGAAATGGAAAAATGTGTCAAAAATATGGACGATATAAGAGGCTAGAGTGTTGTATTTTATTGACGCATTTCGGGAATTGACACACTGAACTCATCAGCTCACTCATGGTGACGAGCCCACTTCAGCCACTGTGCATGGCGACGAAGGGGCCATCTCGACACGCCAACAGGTCGAAGACACCACAGGGACGGCTTCCCTGAATTGCTCCACCACACCACAAACACTTCGAGTAAGTTTGAGTCATGCTAGTGTCAATCCCGAACTGATGAGCTCGCCACCGGTAAACATCTCGACACACGAACTCCCACGTTCGTCACTTGAAACCAAGCAGCTTCATTCGCTATCTCGTCCTCCTTTCAACACACTCTCTCGCTCAACACGAACAACACACGCCAACACACGCTTCAGCCTGAATACGCCGAATCCTCATCTCGCTTCGGTCGAGCTGTTGATCAGGACGCGTCGAGGCTGCACCAGAGCGGATCCGTAAGAAGTGGTTCCCGTACCCACGCTAGCGCTCATGTCCACAGCGGCGATGCGGGCGGTGCGCGCGCGTGCCTCCTCGAGCAGTCTGTTGTCCACGTTCTGGTTGATGAACCCGACGTCCTCCTCGAACGCGCACATCATGAGGTCCACGAGGCGGTCCACGACCTCGTCCGACGCGTGCCCAGCGTTGTCCTGGAACACGTGCATGCACGACTGTATCCTGGCGACCGGAGGTATCGAGTCGTCGGGTGACAGGCGAGCCTCCGAGACCACGACCCAGCCGACCGTGAGCATGGACACGCCCGCGAGCTCCCGCTCGCCGTCCGACTGGCACGTGTACACGGTCACGTGGCGGTCGCTCTCGACGTACAGCCGCGCCACAATCTTGAAGTTCGCGACCGCATTCTCGCCGAACGCCTTGCGCGTCACGCGGTAGTTGACAGCGAACGTGTCTTCACGGCGACCTCCGCACGGGTACATGTACGGCTTGTCCTTGCAGTGCCATTCCTTGGCGCTGACCCATGAAAAGTGGCCGACCGAGCGCCACGGGAACGGCAGGATCCGCAGATCGCCAAGCTCCAGGTAGCGACACGACTTGCCGAGCCTCCGCGTCTTCTTCTCCAAGTACGAGTTCGGCTCAGCTGGTGCATCGCGCATGCCGTTCTCCCGGAACACGGCGTCCATCTCACCGTAGCTGACGTCGAGGCGGCGCAGCAGCGGCTCGAACACACTCGCCATCTCTGCGTCTCGCGTTGGGACCACGGGCTCTTTCCAGGACCCGCGGATGTAGTTCGGCAGGTTCATCTTCATGAGCGCCTCGATCATCGCACTGTTACCATGGGGCGGCTGCTGAGAGCTCGCAAAGTGGAGCGCCTCGTCCATCATGGCGCGGAGCTGCTGGTTGTCCGCGAGCGCGAGTTCGCGCAGGCGGTGCTGGCGCTCCGCGAGCCGCTTCCAGACCTGCACGCGCTTGTTGCGCACAGCCGCGGTGGAGCGGGACTGCTGCTCGAGCTGCAGGAGCTGCACCTCGAGCTTCGTCGAGACCTTGCGCAGCAGCATCACCTCCTCGCGCACCTTGTCTCGCCATGACGCGACCTTCTTGTCTGCGACGGTGATGGTGGTCGTCTCGGTGGAGGACGCGTCGTCCGAAGTCGTCGGCGACTCGCTTCTCGGTGCCGTCTTCGTCCGTTTCTTAGGTGGCGGGCTGCCGCTGCGAAGCAGGTTCTCGGTGTCGCTAGGGGCGACGGGAGAGCCTGGACGCGTCCACGAGTGGCGGCGGTCGTCCGCGAGGCTGGGCGTGCGTGTCGCGAACGCGCCGGGGCCGAGCGCCTCCAGCAGCTCCTCGGCCTCAGCGAGCAGCGAGCTCTCGTCGACGCCCCCGTGGCTGCCGGCGCTCGAAGCCGACGCGGAGACCATCGGACCGCTGGCGATGCCTCGGTGCAGCCGCGTGAGCGCGCCGTCCAGGTCGCCGTCGAGCGAGAGTCGCATGAGCTCGCCAGTCCACTCCATCGCTCAGGCGGAAGTGCACTCGTAACTCTTCGTTGAGGGGAGGAACGTCGAGTGTCAGTCTGTCGGGACGCGGCGGGCAGGACGGCGGCAGATTACAGTCGCGGTCTGAGCTTGCACCGCCATCTGTGTGGCAATCGCGAGTGAACGGGCGAAAGCGAATCACAAACTGATGTGGAGGACAGCGAACATGTGATTTGTCCTCTCAGGACGAACTCCACTGCTTGATCACGATCTGGAGCAGCGAGCAGTGAATCAACACGACGGCGGTGCATTCGGGGCGGATCGACGAGCTCCACGAAACAAGTTATGACAGCGCAGGCAAACATGGCAAACGTACACGGCCATCTCGCACTTAGCGCGAGGTCGTGAGGCTCGACGAGGAGGAGAGAGCGCTTGCTCCGTGTGCTTCTCTCCAACAAAGTCGTCTGCATCACACAACCACACCCGATCCGATTCCGTTCTGGTGATGCAGCATCACGACATGGAGTTCGCCACCTCCCAATGGCTTCCATCGACGAGAGCTGCACACGATCCTGACCACTTGCTGCCATGCATGCACATAGGGACTCGAGGACCAGCCACGTTGACATTCCACACTGGACTCGCACATGTGCACACACTGTGCGCTGACGAGAACTACTACTGGGGACTACAGCGCCGCGAAGTGGATGCGCTCGGAGGTCTTGAGCTCGGCCGTGGCGAACCCTGCTTCTGAGTCTGCGCTGCTCGTGACACTGCCGCCACCAGGGTCTCCAAGTGGTCGCCGCAGATCGTCCATCAGCAGGTTCTCCATCGCTTGATTGATCGAGTTGACGTCGTTTTCGAAGCTGTCGACGATGAGATCTGTCAGCAGACTACGGCTGTCGGCGCTGCTCGGCTTCCCGCTGTCGTCGCAGGAGGCGGCGGTGCTGCTGCTTCTGTCCTCGTCCGTCTTCTGCGGACAGATCTGCACGCAGGCGCGCAACGCAGTCATCGGAGGCTCCGAGGCGTCGACGGACGGCACAGCAGTGACGACCACCCAGCCGACTTCGTCCGTGTGGAAGCCCGCGAGCGCTTTGTCGCCGTCGGAGCGCGACTTCCAGACCACCACGACCTCGTCGCCGCTGCGCACGTACCGCCGCTTCACGAGCTTGTACGCGGCCGAGTACTTGTCCTGCTCCAGTCCGAGGCGTGACTCCACGCGGTAGCTGACTGCGAATGTGTCGCTCGGGCGGTCGGAGCACGGAAACGAGTACGAGCTGTTCTTCTGGTGCCAACTACGCATCGTCTGCCAGAGGTAGTCCCCCACGGCTTTGACGTGGAACGGGATGAGCCGCACCTCCACGAGCTCCAGGTACGAGCTCTCCTCGCCCGTCTCGCTCGACACGCGCGTCTTCGTCTGCGCGTACGCTCTGGGCTCTAGCCGCCAGTCCATCTCGTTCTCCTTGAACACTGCGTCCATCTGCGCGTAGGCGCCGTCGATCGCGCTGATCAGCGCGTCCATCACAGCGGTGTTGGTCAGATGGTTCGCCGGACACGCTCGCTCGCTCTGCGGACTACTGGACGAGTCTGGGAAAGCCACGAGCTGGCGCTTGTTGGACGTCTGGTCGAGCCGGCCGGCCAGACTGAGCTGTCCGAGCAGCATGGCCTTGAGCTGCTGGTTCTCCTGCTCGGCGCGCTCGCGGCCGCGCAGCTGGCGGCGCGCGATGTGCTCCCATGTCTGCGTCACGTTGCGCTTTCCCTTGCCCACGACGGTCGTGTTGCGGCGCAGCGCCACGAGGTGCTTCTCGAGATCCACGACGCTGCGGCGCAGCTCCAGGAGCTCGTCTTTCGTGCGGTCTCTCGAGCGCACGCGCTTCTTGCCGGCCGTCTTCGCGAGTGTCGTCGTCGTCGTCGTCATTTGCGCTTGTGCGGCTGCTTGTGCGACTGCTGGCGGGGGCACTGCCCGCAAACCGTCGACTTGTTCCTCGTCGTCCTCCTCCTCGTTGTCGTCCTCCGTGGACGCGGGCGACGAGACGAACGCCGTGGCGTCCAGCGCCGCCAGCAGCTCCTCCGTCTCCGCCAGCAGCAGGTTCTCGTCGATCGCGTCCGCGGGGAGCGGCGGCGGCACAGCCAGAGGCGACGCATCTACGGCCGCCGGACTGAAAAACATTGCGCGCTGCGCCGTCGCGGCGGTCGGCGGGAACGGCGGCGGTGGCGGCGGCGGCGGCGCCATCACACCCGCGAAGCGAAGAATGGCGCTTGTATTCGAGGTCGTCGTCACTCTGCCTCCATAGAAATGACGCCCAAGAAGCCAAAGCTTGACTAAATGACTCTCAGGAAGCTAAAGCCATGACCCGCGACCAGCGAAGTGCGTGGCAAGCATCACGCAGCATGCACGAACAGCAAGTCGTGCATGATGCATCCGCACCTCGAGAGGCTTCGTCTTGATCTCCTCGTACCACAGTACCTTCGAGCCTCAGAGCACCGTCAATTTTTAGACCGCGATGCGAGGGACGTACACGGGCGACCTGGTCGACGGCATCCGCCACGGCGCCGGCGCGCTTGTGTTCGCGAACGGCGACCGGTACGACGGCACGTTCGCTCAAGGCTTCCGCCACGGCCATGGCGTCTTCACGTCCGAGCGCGGCAACCGCATCTTCGAGGGCGAGTGGCGGCGCAGCGAAAAGCACGGCGTCGGTCGCGAACGCTGGCTCGCGAGCGGCGACCGCTACGACGGCGAGTACCAGCGCGACGTCTTCCACGGCCGCGGCGTGCTCCTTCGAGGCGTCAGCGGCAGCAAGTACGACGGCGAGTTTCAGAACGGGAAGAAGCACGGCCACGGGCGCATGGAGTTCGCCGGACAACCTCGCGCTACCGGTGCTGATCCGGTGAAGCCTGACCTGAAGTCGGTGCTGGCGATCGGGGTCGGCGGTGGAGCTGCTGCTGCTGGAGGTGGTATCTCTGTGTATGACGGTGACTGGAAGGACGGTCGGATGCATGGCAAAGGCAAATACACGCGCGCGGACGGTGGGTTCTACGACGGCACGTGGCTCGACGGCCTCTGCCACGGCGTGGGGAAGGAGGTGGTGCTCGCGACGGGCGAGATGTACGACGGCCAGTGGCACAAGGGCCAGCGCCACGGCGAGGGAACCGTCACCCGCAACGGCAAGCGCCGCAAGGGCGTCTGGGAAATGGGGCAGCGCATTAAGTGGACCACCGCCGAGGTCTCGATCTTCAAGAAGTAGGCTGTACACAATGGCAAGAGATCGGCGAAGGCTCTCCGTACAAGAGCACACGCAACGCTGGTTCATCAGTCAGTTCTTCGCTAGCTTCGCGCCCTTCGGTCCCTTTCTCCTCCTGCACGCGAGCAACAGGATGAGTGCGACCGAGCACCAGTGTCCAGGTGCCAACAATGACCAACGTACACTGTTCCGGACGGCACGTGTCTCCGCTTGAGCACTTGGGGGTTCACAGTCGGCGCACCGCTCACGTCTGCGCCTCTAGTCTGTAGCAGTTCGCGGTCGTCTTGGTTCTGAGTGGCGCTGGACGCAGTGAATGACATCATCGTAGGGATCTTCGCTGTCGGGACCGATGACGCAGCTGAAGCTGCTGCTCGAGTGGTCGCTTCGCGCGCACACTTCTGCACCTCCGACAGCACGGGCTCATTCGGCGTCGCGTGGAGATCCACCAGCAGCTCCACGACCTGCGCCGGGACGTCCTTGGCGACCAGCGGCAGCTCGAAGCTGCCCTTGCGCGAGATGCTCACGCCGAACTTGTACGTGAGCACCACGCTGGCTGCGCGCGGCGAGTCGTTCTCACTCATCTCTACCACCACGTCCACGCTCGCTCTGCTCTCCAGCGTCGTCTACACACAGTACCAAGCAGGAGGCTTCAGACGCCTTCGTTCGCCTCCACATACTTGTGAGCAGCGCACCTTGAAGAGCTCCACGAACGCCGAGAGCTCCACTTCGATGCCCAGCTCCTCGATCTGCTCCGCCAGTCCACAGCGCAGCAGCACGTAGTGAGTCACATATAGCGCAGCAATAGCAGCAGCGACGAGCGAGTGGCTGACTCACATGACGGCGCAGCCCGCGCTCGTCCAGTTGCAGCTCGAAGAGCGCCGCCTGCGCCACCACCGTGAGCGCGAACGTGTCCGCGCGCGTCTGCCGCACGAACAGCAGCCAGCGCCGCGCGTTCGAGCGATCGGCGGCAGCAGCGTCGGCACCGCCCGCGTACGAGCGCGGCCGCATGCGCGACGTCATCCTTGGCCACTTCGGAAATATGCGGGAATCAACCCACCCTCCCTTTCACTTTAGTGCCCTGCTTCCCTCGCGCTAGTGGCTTCATGTTGGTGGCGCCACATCTTTGAGCCCACACTTCTCCCATACATTTTCCTAGTATAGAGAGACTCGACGATGGCGGACGAGATGATCGCGCAGGTGGAGGCGGCGCTCGCGCGGCTGCTGGAGCCGGCGACGCCCGCAGCCGAAAAAGCGCACGTGGAGCAGCAACTGGCGCAGCTCAAGGCGGCGCCGCACGCCTGTCTGCCCGTGCTCTACCAGCTGCTGAGCACCTCGAGCAACGAGTACGCACTCTGGTTCGCGGCCACGACGCTCGAGGAGTACGTGGCGCGCCAGTGGACGCAGCTGGCGGCGTCCGAGCAGCTGCAGCTGCGCCAGTTCGCCTGGGAGTTCCTGCTGGCGCGCGGTGCGAGTGCTGCGTCCGGCGCGTCTTTCGTAGTGCGCAAGCTGCGCAAGGTGGTGGCCGACGTCGCGCGCCTCGAGTGGAAGAGCGAGAACGGCGCGTGGCCCGAGTTCATGAGCCAGGTGGAGGCGCTGGCGGTCGAGCCGGCCACGCGCCAGAGCGGGCTCGAGCTGCTCGCCGTGGTCGTCGAGGAGTTCGGGCGCGACGACGCGCTCGCGTTCGCCTCCGCGAAGCGCCAGGCGAAGGCGCATTTCTCGTCGCAGCTCCCGAGCCTGCTCACGCTGCTCTCCAACATCCTGCGCAGCTGCAACCACAACCTGCAGCAGCAGCCGAGCGAGACCGTCGCGGACCAGGACCGCATCGCGCAGGTCGCACTCGACGCACTCAACCACCTCGTGCAGTGGGCACCCGTCGCGGAGCTCCTGAACGACGCCTGGATCGCGCTGCTCTTCGACCTGGCCATGAACTGGCAGCGCGTGCGCGCGCAAGGAGGTGACATGTGCGCGTCGAGCGTCGCGGCGCTCCAGTGCCTCTCGGAGCTCATGAGCAAGCGGTTTGCGCCGGGTGCGCTCGACGGAATCGTCGAGCAGATCATGCGGTGCCTGTGCCCGCTGCTGCAGAAGACCGTGGAGGACCAGGTGATCGGGCGCGCGACCGAGGAGTACCTGGACAAGCTGAGCGAGTTCGTCGAGGTCTTTCTCACGCAGCACCTCAAGAAGCTCGAGCACGCCAAGTACCAGGCGGTGCTGCCGGACTTCCTCCAGCTCGTGCTGGCGCTGACCACGAAACAGCCGCACATCGACGGCTTCCTCAACTGCTTGAGCGTCTGGGAGGTCTTCGTCGGGTACATTGAGGAAGTGGAGATGAACGAAGGCGCGTCGAACGACCAGGTGCGCCAGGTGCTCAACGTGTACGAGAACGGCCTCGTCGGCGTCATGCTCCACCTCGTCGAGAGAACAAACTACGCGACGAACCGGGCGCAGCTCGAGGAGCTCGGCGACGACGAAGACGCCTCCGGGTCGCCGAGCGACGGCGCCAGCGACTCGGACCCGCAAGGCTCTTTCGACCTGGAGAGTAACGACAGCATCTACGGCACCGGGTCGCTCCAGGACTTGGCGCAGCTCAGCGTCGCGCGGACTAGCGGTGGCAATGTGAACGACGCCACCGGCGTGATCGAGCTATCGGAGCGGAAACAGTTTGTCGTCGACTGCATCGCGCTGATCCGGCGTATCGCGGCGTTCCCTGCGTGCGCACCGCCGCTGCTGGAGCGCCTGGTGCCGAACGTCCAGGAGACGTGCTCGAACCTGATATTCCGCATGCACGAGACGCCAGCGTTCCCTCCACACACGGAAGCGTGGGAGCAGGAGCGCCGCGTGATCCGGGATCTGACCGTCAACTGCGCAGTACTCTCCAGCGTGTGCGCGCAGTACTACAGCACGAGCCAAGACATGGGCAACCAGATGGCGGGCTGGCGAATCCTCCACCTCTTCATCACGCTCACGGACTACATGGTGCTGCACCGCCTGCAGACTCGCGGCGACGTCTTCTGCGAGCTCCAGTGCGAAGGGCTAACGTCGATCCGGTTCTGCCTGAGCTGCATCCCGTTCGTCATCCAGAGCGGTGCGCGCCAGGACGTGTTGAACGCGACCGAGAGCGTGCTGCGCGTGCTGCTCAACACGCTGGACACGAGCATCGTGCCGTCCCCCCAGGTGGTGATGCAGAACTCAATGCAGCTGCTCGCGAACCTCGGCTTCGTGCTGTCTTACGACGACCTCGTGCAAGTGCCGTCGATGTCGCAGCTGGAGAACAACATTCACCAGTTCAGCCTGCACCTGCCGCTGACGATCCAAGGCGACCTGTACACGTCCATGTCGAACTCGATCCTGAACTCGGCGATCTCTCTTCGCGGCGCCAGTGCGGCTGCGAGCGAGGCGTCGGTGCAGAAGTGGGGGGAAGCGTACGGCCAGCTCATCCTGCCGATCCGCGAGTCGCTTGAGCAGTCGGCGCTGACGCTGCAGCAGAACGAGCACCGCGTGCTGGAGCGTGTGATGGTGTCCCAGATCCAGCGCGACTGCTACCTGGTGCGCTGCCTGGCGCGGTCGGTGGAGATGAAGCCGAAGGTGGCGAAGGACGCGTTCTTCTCGGCGTACCAGAGCTCGTTCCCGCCGCTCATGTCGCTCATGACGACCTACTTCAGTGCGATCCGCAAGGCGTCTTCGTCTGGCGCGAACGGCCAGGCGCAAGTGCGGAGCGCGCTCAAGGTCGTGAACGAGATCATCCGGTTGTACGCACAGCTGCTCAAGTCGGTCCGGAAGGAGATGCAGAAGGAGAGCGTCGCGGATCTCATGCGCGTGTTCGTCGAGATCTTCAGCGACTCGCACCTGTCGGCCATGTGAGTTGACGAGCTGCTGTTACTGTGTGTGGGTGTTTCGATGGTGCATGAGCTCACGTGGTTATGTGTGTGCAGTCTGAACAGCAATGGCAACTCGGGGCTGATGGTGCTCTGCGGGTTCCTGCAGCTGCTCCGGATCGTCGTCGAGGAACCGACGTCCGTGTTCGCGTCATTCCTGCAGAACATCCTGGAGCTGTGCTTCGGTCCGTTGAAAGAGGTGCGTTCGGCGCTGGTGTGAAGAGCGGCGAGTAGGAACCAGATGAGCTCACGATGAGCGGTTGTTTGATCTCCCGACAGTCAATCTTCTCTCACCCTGAGAGCGACGCGGTGATCTTGGGGTACTTCGTCGCGCTCGTGGAGCAGCTGCTGGAGAAGCACTACCGGTTCTTCGTCTCGCCGAGCGTCACGTTCAATGCGGACGGCCAGCGCGAACGCGGATACTCGTCGGACGTCGCACACACGTACTTCCTCTCGATCTTCCAGAGCGTCGCGGGCGTGCTCAGCCGCGAAGGCTCGAGCCTGTCGCCGCGCCTATGCGCGCAGGTACTGTCGCTCCTGGACCGCGTCGACAAGGCGCACGGGCTCTTCTCGTTCAGCGGCTTCCAGACCGAGCTACGCATGGGCTTCCTGTCGACGCTGATGAACCTGCTGACTCGCGGCGAGATGAACCTGCTGCAAGAAGAGGTGATCCAGTTGCTGCACCGCGTGGCGGCGGCCGACTTCCCGTCGTTCTACCAGTCGTTCCTGCCGGCGTACATCAAGGAGATCCTGTCGCCGCCGGAGTACGAGGCCGCGGCGCGCCAGAACGGCGAGTTCCTCCACTGGAGCGGCCAGGTGGACCTCCCGACGTTCTCCAAGGAGGTCATCAGCTTCCTCAACGACCTCCGCGTGCTCAAGTCCCAGAGCTAGCGCGTGCCTGCTGAAGAGAGCGCAGCAGCAGCGCCACCCGAAGACGATCGATCATCCGACAAGTAAACGCATGCATGACCTTCCTTCATTCTGTGTGTGTGTGTGTGTGTGTGTGTGT
>JAASGU010000340.1:0-23391 GCA_023334365.1 Globisporangium acanthophoron
CACGGTCGGTCCGAACGCCGCGTCGGAGATCCGCCGACGCAAGATCTTCGCTGAGATATTGATCAGACTGAAGTATAGCAGTATGAGCTCGACAATCGCTGGGTAGATGGCGAACCACGCGTCGGAGAGCGCTTTCTGCTCGCCTTCGACGTCGCAGCCCATCGTCCAGAACGCCGCCAGAATCATCTTCAGCTTGGGTAGGAGCACGATCGGAAGTAGCGCGAAGCTCTTGGAGTTCGCGAGACATCCGATGCCAGCATTGTGGCAACGGCTCTGCCGACGGAAGTACCCGCTTTGCAGTGCATACATCGCTTCAAGCCAGCGAAGTAGTAGTGCTGCGACGGAGACGTTCGAGACAAGCGTTTCCCAGCCGTAGACGCACTTGACCACACGACGACGGTAGCGCTCGTAGAAGAAGAGTCCGTAGCGGTATCCGTTCGATATCGCAATAGAGGTCGTTGCGAGTGGCTGGTCCGTCGTGCTGAGCTTGGATCCCCAGCGGAACTCGGTCGCGAACTCGCGGCACTCGCTCGAGCCGATGCAGTCGAGCTCTTTGCTTGCCAGCAGGTCGAACTGCCGCCTCAAGATCCCTTGATCGGTGTTCTGCTTCATGCTGATCACGTCCGAGTACCACTTCTGCCCCTCCTGATCTTCGTACCAACCGTTCCTCCAGGTGCCTCCGGGACGCTCGAGCCACTCGACAGTCTTCTGCTCGCGGACCGTGCGGTTCACTGCGATGATCGCTTCTTCGGTTCTCGCTGCACTCTCGAACTTCCCGATCAGTCGGAACATGCAAGCACTGCCATCGTAGCTGGGGATGGCGAAGCGCGCAGCAGCCGCGTTGTCCCAGTACGGCATCATGACGATCGGCAGCGTCCTGGGGATCAGGTACATGGTGTTGCTGTCGACGCCATTCACGACCCGAAGGCTGTCCGTCGTGATGTTATAGCCGAGAGATCTGCAGAAGTCGGAGATGACACTGAACGACTTCGCGATGAGCGAGCAGGTGCTGGTGTAGCCGAGGTGCTTTGCTGAGTCGAGCACGAGTCCTTCGCGTTCGACGAGCCGATAGCCGTTCACGGACGCGCTGGTCGTGTCCACCACCGCCGTTTCTCGGCTTGTCACCAACTCGCTCAGCTGTGCTGCGCGGTAGTGCCGTCCGTTTTCGGCACAAGCGATCACGCGGTCCGCGTACGGCTCGTCGTTGAAGCGAGGGATCGCGTAGAAGCCAAGGCTTGGTTGTCGGCCAGCGGTGGTCGTCAACTTGGTCTCCACCGTGTTCCAGAAGATGCTAAGGAGCTGCGAGCCGACCATGAAGACGATGAAGAGCCACGCGCTCCAGTTGTAGATCGCGCCTGCGACCTCGAGCTTCGTGGCTGGCGGCAGCGACCGGATTGTGAACACCCTCCCGATGAACGTCGGGACGATCTTCTTGCTGCTGTGTTTGCTGGACGCTTTGCTGCGCGCTGGTTGGGGCGCGACCACAGGAATCGCCTTCATCGTGCACAAGCGTTGGCGGCGGCCCCAACGACGACGCGAGCGATAGCGATGAGTTCGGCGACTGACTTCATGATGTAATTTAAATAGACGACTAGAGGACTTGAGGTTCTCGACTGCTGACGGTGTCTGTGACGAGCGGGAGCGATGGGTCTGGAGACCGACGTAGCGAACTCAATTCACGAAGTCGCGAACTCAAACAGACTACTGCAGAGCTCACAGCTCCATGGAGCACTGATCTGTGCAAGCCTTCTCACTGCCTTCGTCAGACATCGTGCCGGTCTCGTCGTCACTGTACTCGAGCCCCGAGTCGTTGTTGCTCATTGTGGTGTCCTCCTGAGTTGCACTCTCGCCACCGCCACACTTGCTCGCGATCGGGAGGCACAGACACTGGGAAATTGTCTCCGCGCATGCTGCGTTCTTCGCTGCTAGACAGGAGAGAACGGTGCTTGCGAGCGCCCGATTCTGCGCAGGTCCCACGAGCGACAGCCCGAAGATCAAGCGGGTGCTCTCGAAGAGCGCCGGCGGCAGTGAAGCTGACGGCTGCAACATCGGAATGTGCTTGTCGAGGAGCTTGAGCGTGACGAGCCTTTCCAGTTCGTGACCGTTCGACAGGACGTCCACGACGGTCTCGATGTTCGGCACCTCGCTCGTTCTGGTCGACCCTAACTGCATACCTTCGTGGTTGCGATACACGGCCAGGACGTTGTTGTGGAACGTGACGCCGCCGCTGTAGTCTTCGTTCACCACAGTCCGAACTGCTGCATCAATGGCGGTCCACGTCCCGCGACTTGCGGTTCCCAACTCGCGCACAAGATCGACGAGCAGGTACGCGGTGTCGTGGTCGCTCTCCTCGCTCAACCGCTGGACCAGGAGCGGGATCGCTGGCTCCAGCGCGGTGTCATCTAGGCGAAAGGGCGTCCACAGCGATCGCAAGAGCCGCAAGAGCTCCTTGCGGTGCGCGAACTTACCGTCGATCTCGAGCACGCGCAGCAGCATCAACGCGAGTCTCTCGCCTTCGGAAGGCGGCACGGACTCCCCGCTTTGCAACAATCTCTCGAAGATTGCTGGGCTCAATAGCCACTTCATTGACGCCAGGAACGCGGCTGACGCCGAGGCTTCGCTTTGGATAAGCGTCAAGACTTTGGGGATCCAGCGACTGAGACCCTCTTGGCGTTCGACTCCCGTTGAGGCGGCTTCCAGCTCGTGAACGATAGCAAACAACTGGGTCGGAACTCGGCCGCAGTGGGAGCCGAGGTGATCTTGTGGGGTGAACTCTGCTGGGCTTGCAGTTTGCGGCTGGAGATCAACAGAGTGCACTCCGACTGCGTGCGCACTCTCCTCGAGCCTCAGTAGTAGCTGCTGCACGAGGCTCGAATGGCTCTCGCTGCTCGACAAGCTTTGCAGAACTGCAAGACCGTCGCAAAAGCTGACGAAGTCGAGAAACGCTGGCGCCGGAGCTGACTCCAGACACTTCAGCACCACGAACTGCTCAAGTTCGCTCCCGTTCGACAGCAGCTGGAGCATGGTGGACGCTGGAAGCACCGTTGCACTTGATTTGCACGGTGGTAGCATGCTTTCGATGAGCTGAAGACCCGTGTACCCGTAGTCGGCAGCAATCCGTGCGAGGCTGGGAACAGCAGCATCGATCACCACTCTGCACTCCGGACGAGCCTGCTCCATCTCGCTGAGGTATTCTACAGCGGCCACGAGACCCAACGACAAACCGCGGCGTGACGGCAGGATGGAGGAGAGGATCGCCTTCGCCAGACCGCTGACAACTTTCGAATGCAGCAACTGCCTCCGAGCGAGTGACACTCCGAACGATAGAGCCGCAGTGTCGACGAGCCGAGTCGGATCAAGCGCTTGGGTCAGCAGACAGATCACACGAGGGAACCTGGTTGTGAACTGTGCCGCAGTCTCCACTCTCGCGCTTTCCAGATGACGGCCGAGAGCAGTCCACGCTCGAGTTCTCACAACACAGCCGCTTGGATCTGCTGAATCCTCGCGCTCCAGCTGCAGCACCAGCAGACCGACGATCGCGGAGTCAGCTCCGGTGCTCTTACGGCTCCACGAACTCGCGTTTTTCGCAAGTTCGTCCAGCCAGATCTCCTTCAAAGGATCGAGCAGCAGCTCCGACGCTTGCGTCACGATCGCTTGAGACTCTTGCTTCGCGCCAACGACAGTGTCTAGAGCGAAGCGCACGAGCTCGTAGTGCTCCCGTTCACAAGTTGTCGACGAGCCCTTCAGAGGGCAGCGGCGCAAAGATGCAGCGAGGATGCTCCAGATCTGCTCCTTCGTGGCTTCTGGGACGGTTGAATCAGCCAGCACGCGGGTAGCGACCAAGACTGCAGCTCGACTCTCGCTCTCACAGCACTCAAGGGACCTCCAGGCGGCGATCGCCACTAGCTTCTCGTCGTCGCTGCCGTGCTCTAGCCGCTGCAGCGTCTGGTGCATCTTCGGGGCGATCTGGGGAGTGGAACTTGCATCACTGTCGCCTGCTGAAGGTCTCGACGGAACCATTGTAGGATGAGGCGCGCTGGCTCTGGGAGAGGCAGTGTTGAGGTAAGCCTGGGACGTTATCGCGACGGACAGCTCCTGCGCGAGATGTCGAACAGTGTCACCACTGTCGCGGCTGACGCTGATGACGTAGAGCGTGTCGACGAGATTGCATGCGGCGAGGAACGCTGCTGTGATCGCCGCGCTGTTTGCCTGCAGCCACTTGAGTGCGACCACGGCATCGAACGAAGAGATCTTGTTGCTCACATGACACGACGCACGCAGTACCTCGGTAGCCGCGAGCAGCAGTGTGCCGATACTGATTGAGCTCACCCCTGGCCAGTTCGAGTACCCGTGAGGAACGACGCTGTTCAACACTGTAGCGCGAGTCCAGCAGAAGGTGCGACACACTTCCGCAGTCTTCTCCATGAAGATCAGGAACACAGTTGGCTCGGCTCGGTCGACCATGTCGGCTGTGCTCCCGTCCACCGTGTCAGCGCACTCTGCACTCTCAGTCTCTTGGAGGTGTCGGAGCAACTGAACTATGAGATTGATCCCAAAGCGATCGATCCCTTGACCGAGTCGCACTGGCAGCTCAGTGAGGCAAGACACGATAGTCGGGTCGAGCACGAACAGTTCAGCGCTGTCGTTCTTCAGCGCCAACAGGAACGCGAGCACTTCGTTCACGTACGCAACTCCTCGGTGCCACTCGAACGCGTCTCGGAGCGTCTGCAGCGCCAGTGGGAGCAGGTGGAACTCGTGCAGCATCCGCGGCGTGTGGGTTTTGGAGTGCAGCGACGCGACTGCTGCGAGCACGTTCCACGCCTTGCGCTTCACCTCGTCGCACTCGTCTTTGCGCGCGACGAACTGCTGCAGCGTGTCGAAGAAGAACGCTGAGTGCAGCGTCGCGAACGCGTTCAGCGGTTCCCGATGGTTGCGCAGCAGCGTGAGGATCGCGCGGCGAACTCCTGCGTCCGGCGAGCGGAGGTCGCTCGCTATATGCTCCGGGGTCCACCACATTCTTCACTTGAAGCTTGCGAGGTGAAGCCGCTCGATTTCGGTTCGCGATCTTTCGCCGATAGTTAGACTTGAACGCACGAACGTGGTGCTGCTATCCAGAACCGTGGGATCGCCGTCGCCGATTACTCCGCTAGCATGTAGGCCAACGCGTAGATGCTTGTGTCGACTTCGTTGAGTTGCTTCGCGAAGGTGCCAAGTGTTGTTCCTAGTGTCCAGGGTCAAAGTCCGAAAATATTAGCTGAAAATAATATATAGAGTGGTCCACAACGTATATTATGTTCAGAAGTTGTTATTTTGAGTGGCGGAAGCCATACTCGCATCGCCGAAGCGATGGTCGTGCGACAGCTCGCGGCGCGCGTGCAGCGCTGGCACCTGCTCGGGCGCTACTACGCCAACAAGTGGCACTACGACGGCTCCAAGTGGGCCGAGCGCGTGTGGTACGGCGAGCGCTCGAGCGCGGCGTCCGTGGCGTCCGTCCCGTTTATGATCACGCGCAGCATGCGCGCGCAGCTCGAGGCGGCGGGCTTCCCCGCGCACGAGGTCGCCGCGCTCTCTCCGCAGGCAGCGCACCAGCTGCTCGCGGACAAGCTCTCGTATTCGGACTACGTCGCGCGCCAGAAGCAGCAGGAGATCGCAGACGCGGCGGCGCGCGCGGCGGAGACGATCGCGCGCGAGGAGGCAGCTGCGGGCGACAACAAGCAGCAGCCGACGACGACGACGACGACGACGACGACGACGACGACGATAACGACGCTGGCAGTCGTGCCGGAGGCTGCGGAGGCGCAGGAGGAAGCGCCGGTCACGTCGGCGGTCGTGCTGCAAGAAGAGAAGAAGGTGGCGTAACATGCAGCAAGAGCTCTTGAACGACCCAGCTACTTCCAGCAGCGTCGTCGCCGTCTTGTTGTATTGGAGTGTGTATGTGTTCCTTGCTGCACCTGTCGCCACGAAGTGAGGCTCACGCGCTCCCCGTGAGCCGCTTGATGCGTGTCCGCAGCGAGCGCACCCACTTGAGGCGCACGATGGCGCGGGCGCCTTTCAGCACGTCCTCCCAGGAGCTGAGCGCCAGCGCCAGCGCCAGCTGCCCCAGCTGCAGCGCCAGCAGGAACGCGACGCCGTAGAGCACCTTGGCGTCCGAGCGCTCGGTGAGCGTCACCCAGAGCGCCGCCGCCGCCACGTACGCCAGCGTCAGCGCCCAGTACGCGCGGTAGAAGAGCGCGCGCAGCTCCTCGTTGCTCGCGCGCGGCCGCAGCCGGTGGCGCCGCGCCGCGCTCAGCACGCCGTGCTCCAGGAACTGCGTGATCATCACGGCGCCCAGCACGCCGCCGCACACGCACGCGACGTTCGCCGCCAGCGCGAGCGTCGCCGCGGCGCTCCAGAGCGCGCTCCCGATCATGATGGTTGTCTTGCGGGTCTCTTGGTGAAATAACCGAGTGACTCGATCGCCTCCAGTACAGTCATGCACCTCACTAAGTACGCTACACTCGTCCGATGCGTGTCATAGTTTGTGTGGTCGAGATGCTGCTGCCGCGCGTGCTGCGTCTGCGCCGCCGCGTGCGGCTCGAGCGTCTGCTGCTCCCGGAGGCGGCGGCGGCCGGCGTGTCGCAGACTCGCGCTCTCAGCGCGCTGGCGTCGCGCTCCGCTGCGCTGCGGACGCCGGCTGCGTGGCCCGTGCGCCAACTGAGCTCTGAGGCGCGACCTGCGCAGGTGGCGGACGAGAAGACGCGCGCGGCGCTGGTGCTGGAGCTCAAGACGCTCGTGAACGCCATGCGCAATGACCTGCGCGCGCCCCCGACGACAGAGCAGACGGTCGCGAACTGGGAGAAGGCGGTCGCGCACTGGCGCCAGCACGCGGCGGCCGACGCGCTCGCAGACCAGCTGCGCGTGGGCTACGAGAGCGCAGTGGCCGTCGCGGCCAAGCAGCGCCAGTTCGACCTCGCGCGCGCGCTCGTGGCGCAGATGAAGGCGTTCGGGTACGCGCCGACCGACACGACGGTGCAGTTCCTCGTGCGCGGCGTGGCGCTCGAGCTGCTCGCGCGGCCGTCCGCGACGCCGGCCGACGACCTGCGCGCGATGCTCTCGGACGCCACGTGGGAGCGCGACCTCCTCGAGGTCGTCCGCGCGGAAGAGTATCCGCACCACCGCAAGACGCCGCTCGAGCGCCACTACTTCCAGCAGCAGCTGCTCGACGGCGTCGAGGTGCTCTTGGACGAGTACGAGGCCTCACACGCGCTCGCTGATCGCTCGCCGCTGCCGTACAACGAGGCGCTGCGCGTGTACGCGGACAACGAGGTGCCGTTCGCGCGCATGCTCAAGCTCATGGTGAAGCGGTCGATCAAGCCGGACGCGGACACGTACGTTGCGCTCCTGCAAGGCGCGCGGTGGTCGGAGATCCCCGCGACGATCAACCAGCTGCTGCAGTCCGGACTCGCCGACAAGCTCACGGTTGCGGGCGCGAGTCCTACGGCGGTCGAGGCGAGCAGCCACGTGGTGCACGCGATCTGGTCGAGCACGATGAAGGCGGTGTTGCACTCGTACAAGAGCCGCTTCTTCGACCGCAAGGAGCACGTGAGCCACTCGGACGTTGAGGAGCTCAAGAAGGTGTTCCTGTACGCGGAGAAGCAGCTCTCACTCGCGTTCCCCGGCTTCCAGTTCGCCACGACGCAGCAGCACGAGGCCGTGTACACGCTCCGCGCGAAGGCCGCGGCGACCGTCGGGCTCCAGACGAGTGTCATGCGCACGCTGGACGACTACGTGCGCCTCGCGCCAGCGGGCACGGTGCTCAAGAAGGACGCCTTCCTGAGCGCGCTGGAGCTGTACACGTCGTGGCAGCTCAAGATCCTGCTCCTGCCGCGCGAGGAGGTGTTCGAGCGCACGACGCACCGCGACGTCGCCCGGTCGCCGCGCGTGAGCGAGATCGACCGCGAGTACCGGCAGTTCGCGGACAAGCTGCTGCCGGCGTCGGTCGCCAAGCTCGAGAAGATGACGCTCGACGTGCTGACGAACCGGCAGGAGGTCGAGGCGCAGAAGCAGCTCGTGGCGGCCAACACCCGCGCCGAGAAGGCGCTCAAGCAGCGGCTCGAGCACGCGCGCATCGTCAAGAGCTACCAGCTGCTGATCCAGGAGCAGTTCGAGCGCGCCGACAGCGCCGTGATCGCGATCCAGGGGAAGATGCTGGACGCGGTGAAGCACGCGGACGACGCGCTGATCGACGTGGACGTCCAGCTCAAGCTCATGGAGCAGTACATGACGTGCGCGAACCGCTTCGAGCAGCGCCTGCGCAGCCGCCAGAAGGAGGTCGCGCCACAGATCATGCGCCGCGTGTTCCGCGTCGTCAAGGAGGTGACCGCGAAGGAGGTCGTCGGCGAGCTGGACCAGGAGAAGCTCCAGGAGCTCTTCCACCTGGCGATCCGCACGGCGGTGCTCTACTGGCGCTTCGAGGAAGCCGACAAGCTCGTGCACCAGAGGAAGAAGGTGCTCCGGACTCGCGGGCTCGACGAGCGCGAGTACGAGCTCCTGATCTTCCGCGAGGTCACGGACCGCAACATCCGTGGCGCGTACGGACTCGTCCAGGAGATGCACAACGCGGGCGTCGCACCGTCCAAGGAGGCGATCCACCGCATCGTGCTCGGCGTGATGCACATGCTGCACAAGTACCCGGAAGCATCGGCGGCGTCGAGCACGCCCGCCGAGGGTGCTGCTGCCGACGATCTCCTTGACGTCCCAGCTGCCAAGCCCGACAACAATGAGAAGAGTGCGGAGACAGACAAGGAAGCCAAGCAGCTCACGGTGTCGGACAGCCAGACCATCGAAGAGGAGCTGCTGTTCCGCGACGAGCTCCAGTTCGACGGCGACCACGACGACCGCGCCAACGTGTACGTGCTGGGCTCTGGTGCGCCGTCGTCGCTCGTGGACCTCGCGGGCTTCCTGCAGGACTGGTACAACCTGCACGGCATCCGCCCCGCCGCGAAGACCGTCGTGCCCGTGCTGGCGCGGCTGCTGGCGGCCAAGGACTTCCCGGAGTTCATGCGCCTCCTGCAGATCCTCGAGTCGATGGACGGCGGCCTCACGCCGGCGACGACCGTCTGGCTCGAGAAGCGGCTAGAGCGAGTGGGCAAGACGCTCGACGACTTCCGCGTGCGCACGGCCAAGTCCGGGCGTCGGTAAGCAGCCGCCTTCTCCGCCAGTAGCACCAGGCTCGTCACGAGCGACGTCATCCGCATCAGCAGCAGGAAGGAGCAGAAGCACACACCAATAGACCAATACGTGGACTTCGTGAGGGAAGTGCTCTGCATGCTGTCTTCCTATACGCTGATCTGGTCCAAAGACGGCGACAGGAACGTCCCGAGCGCCTCCGCCTGGCGATCCCCACACGCACGCAGCTCGTCAGTACGAAGAAGCCTCGATATAACCCCTCTCTCCCTCCCTCCTTCGCGCACCTTCGCCTTGATGAGCCCGGGCTCCGCGCCGCCGCTTGAGTACGCACACACGAGGAAGCCCTTGCCAGCAGCTGCCATCGCCAGGCTCCCGTGCTGCACACACACGACGTGAGAATCCGCCGCTTCCTCCGAACGCCAAGCAGCAGCCGCCACGCACGTCCAGCTCCACCAGCAGCGTCTGCAGCGCGTGGTCGGCGTTGCACTCGCGCCCGGCGTGCGCCAACTCGCCCCACGTGTGCGCCGCGATGGCGCCGACCACCTTGTGGTCCACAGCGTCCCCCACGGCTCCGACGAGGGCGCCGTCGAGTGTCATGAGCCTGCCATTGCGGACAGAGAGGGCGTGTGAGCGCACACGCGTCTTATAGAGAGAGGGGGTTCATTCAGAGAGACGCACATGGCCGCTTCGATGCCGTCGCCCACGATCTGGCTCAGCACCTCTGGGAGCACTCGTGCACGCAGCATGACCTCCTCCTGCTTCTTCTTCTTTGAGTTTGACAACGATTTAGCCACGGTTTTAACATTTCGACACGAGTTTGAACAAGGTTTTATTATTTTGACACGAGTTGGAAACAAGGCTTGAACATTTTTGACACGAGTCAAGTACGAAGCCAGGTTAATTACACTTTGGGGTTAATCCTGCAGCAACCTGGAATGCCGATCGCGGGTGCGCACGTGTGCACGTGCACGTATCTTGCAGCTCTGACATCGCGCGCCGTCTCGTGTGTACTGCGACAGTGGAGGTGAGCGTGAAGCCGGAGAGCGTCGCTGCGTTCGCGAGTGTGCGAGACGCCGTCCGCCTGCTCCTCGCGTCGCCCGTCGGCTGCCCCGGTGCGTGTGCGCACACCCGCTGCTCGCCGACGTGCTCGTCTCTCACGAGAGACGTATGCTGTACGCAGCAGCCGCAGCAGGCGCCGTGTCATTCGAAAGTGACGCATTCCTGCGCGAACACGTCGCGAGCATCCGCTTCGCAGACGAAGGTGCGGGTGCTGTTGGTGTGTGTGTACTGTGAGAGGTGGCGGGAGCCGCTCATGTGTACTTGCAGAGGACGGCGAAGGCGCTGGCGACGACCAGCGAGATGCGACGCAGCTGCAGATCCATGTGTTCAAGCTGAGCGACGTGAGTTTCCGATGACGAACGGCGTTCGTCACTGCGCTCGTGATGACTGGTTGCTGATGCTGCTGCTGTGTCGCGGAGCTAGGAACCTGCAGCCGAAGAGACCGCGGAAGACGATGAGAGCGTCTCGACATGCCACGAGCTCATGCTGCCGTCACGCAGCCTTGACGGGCTCTGGGAGACGCTCATCTACGACAGCGAGGTGAAGCGGACGGTGCTCGACTACGCGACGACCGCGATGCTCTTCTCCGACTCGCGCGTGAACCCGCACATCATCTCGTGGAATCGGTGGGAGAGCTGATAGTTGTTAGTGAGCTCGGGGGGAATGAGACGGCACTGAGTGATTCACACCTCGTGCTCGTCGCAGAGTCGTATTGCTGCACGGCCCGCCGGGCACCGGCAAGACGAGTCTGTGCAAGGCTCTGGCGCAGAAGCTCAGCATCCGCCTATCGGAGAGGTGGGGACCCAGTGGCGAGAATACTGAGGTCGGCTTTGTTCCTGCGCTGCTGACGACACACTTGCTGTTGTTGACGCACGCAGGTACCCGAGCGCGTTTCTGATCGAGGTCAACGCACACAGCTTGTTCAGCAAGGTGCGTGGCTCCCTCCTGACTGGTTACGAGAGTTCGGTGCTGACACGACAGTGTTGCTCGGTTCGCTAGTGGTTTTCCGAGAGCGGGAAGCTCGTGATGAAGCTCTTCCGACAGATCCAAGAGCTCGTGGACGACGAGGAGTCGCTCGTGTGCGTCTTGATCGGTACGACTGCCTTGAATGGCGCGATGGTGTGTAGTGCGCTACAAGCGTTGACGAACGTACCATCGTGCGGTGAATAGACGAGGTGGAGTCGCTCACTGCCGCGCGAAAAGCTGCGTTGAGCGGCTCTGAGCCGTCCGATGCCATCCGAGTCGTCAACGCGGTGCTGACGCAGCTGGACGCGCTCAAGAACTACCCGAACGTGCTTGTGCTGACAACGTCGAACATCACGGAGGCAATCGACGTCGCGTTCGTGGATCGAGCCGATATCAAGCAGTAAGGGACATTACTCTCTCTGTCATGCTGTACGAGGAAGAGCGCGATGATCTGACGAGAGATACTGCACCAGGTACATCGGACTCCCGTCGACGCACGCCCGCTACGAGATCTTGCGAAGCTGCGTGGAAGAGCTCCAGCGCGTGCGGATCTTGCAGCCTTGCAGCTCTCCGATTCTGAGCTTCAGCAGTCTGAAGAAGAAGGAGCAGTCGAAGAAGCGACTCGCGGACCAGATGAACGCCTCCTCGATAGAAGACGGTGACTCGGATCTCACCGAGTCGGCCGCGCTGATCCAGGTCGCAGAGATGGCGACGGGTTTCAGCGGACGAGCGCTCCGCAAGCTACCGTTCCAAGCACACGCGTTTTTCGTTCAGGTAGGGTGGCTGGCGTGGTTGGTGTATCTTGGCTTTGATACGAGCGTTCTCATGTGATACACTTGTTGTTGTGCTGTAGACGCGATCATCGAGCGTGATGCAGTTCATTGAGAACTTGGGTCAGACGATCGTCTTGGAAGCCGAGCAGAGATCCCGCCTTGCTGTTGCGTGAATACACGCGAGTTAACACGAGATGAGTTGCTGTACCGTTTCGCCAAGCCAAAGTCGTGAGCTGCCTCCAACATGGAGATCGGTCCGCCGATCGCGACGGATGCGAGCCCCGCTGTTGCTACCTTTCGCCCATCGGCGCCTCGCACTGCTCGTCCAGGGTCCGCTCTCTGCTTCGGCTCGAGTGTCGGCAGCACTCAGAAACGTCCGTCAACAGCACGAGGGACGACTGCTGCAGCGTCACTCCATCGGAAGCTGCAGCATCCAACCGCAGAATGGTGCTTTCTGGAGAAGCCAGCGGGTGTCGTCACTCCTCGTACGAGATCGGGGACGCCAGGACGGCACCACCGGCCTGCTACGTCTCGAGAGCGGAGTGTCGATAGCGAAGTGGATCTACCGAAGCGCCCGGCGACAGCACGAGCGCCTTCGAGTCTCTCTCGTCGCAGCAAGAGAGGAGGCATTGATTGCGAGCACGTCCGGATTCAGCCGGTCGAACTGACCGACACCCGCGCGATCCGGGAGGCTGCGCAGCGCGAGCACGATCAAGTGAACTATAGCGATCCGTTGCGCGGGAAGAGTGTGGAGCCGAGGACCGTCGAGATGGCGGTGAGGAGCTGCGCGTCCGTGCAGAACGCCGTGAGTTTGTCTGACTCGTCCCGTGTGAAGGCGTTCCAAGCGCGAGCAAAGGGAGACTACACGCGAGCGATCAAGCACCTTCGGAAGGCAGTCGAGGTTGAACCGAGCGATCACCTCTCGCTCTTCCAGTTGGCTGTGGCGTACGAGAGGACGGGAGATCTCCAGCACGCTCTTGCGGCATATGAGAAGGTGATCTCGCTCGAGGAAGACAACAGCTTCGCCTACTTCAACGCCGCGAATATCCTCATGCAGCTGAGTAAACTGGACGACGCGATCCGCCACTACAGTGCCGCGATTCAGCGATGCAGTCCCAGTGATCCGCACCAGCTCGAGTTCTTCCGTCAGCGCGGAGCTGCCTATCGCAAGAAAGGTGACTTCGAGAAGGCTGCTCGAGACTATGCTCACTGCCATTCGAAGTCTGCTCTTACGCGAAAGCAAGATAAGCGTCCGTGTGAGGCTGACGCTGAGAGCAGCACCGACACAGGAAGCGAGCGCTCAACGAACGACGCGCTGCTCGAGTGCGGACCTTCTCCCACAATGAGCAAGCTCGTCTATAGCTCTGACACGTTGTACGCACCGCTGGAGCAAAGTGAGATCCCGTTCGATGCGTGGACTCGCGAGCGAGTGTTCCGGATCGCAAGATCAAGTCCGCCGTCGCGCACGACGAGCGACCTGCTGTTGCTGGCGGACACGCTCCGAGCTCTGTTTCCGTTCTGCTCAATCTTGTCCCCCGATGCCTGCACCGCACTGGCCACGAAGCTCGTAGGAGCTGCGAGTGTTCATCCCGGCACGCCGCTGTTTCTCGAGAAGATGGTCGGCTCGCACGTCTTCTTCGTGTACAGAGGACGCGTATCGGTCCACAAAACCGTCGTCCAGCACATCGAGCAGGTAGCGCAGAAGACAGCACCTGTCAGCGATGAAGAAGAAAGCGACACTGGCGACATGACATCCTGGGAATCGGTCTACGCAGAGATGGAATTTGATCACCAACAGCAGCAGCAGCAGAGCGATACCAACGAGAGAGCGCTCGACGCTTCGATCAGACGAATCGCTGCAGTCACGCACCAGTGGGCGAAGCGACAGATGAGGCTGTGCCAGTTTGGCCACGGCAGCGTCGTTGGATTCCAAGGGAGGCACACCAGTGATGCACGGTGCGTGAGCCATACTCCTGTCTTCTCGCAACAGCTCTGTAGTATTGATGTCTGTCGAGTGCAGCATGTACTCTCTTATTGTCGACGCAGAGAGCGACTTGCTTTCGCTCTCGTGGTCGGATTTGCTCGAGGTGGAGAGCATTCAGCGCGCATCCGAGGTTGGAAAGCTCGCGCACACTTGCTGGCTTCGTCTTTTGTGGATGTGTTGTGGCTAACTGGGTCGGTATGGGGCAGGCGGACTCGATATCGCGGTTCCTACGCACGGTTCCTGTGTTCCGTACCATCCCGGTCTCGGAGCTGCAGGAGCTGTCGCGTCACGTACGTCTAGCTGATGCTGCTTCTCACGTGGGGCATCTCCAGCTAAGTGAAATGGCTCTGCCTCCATCAGGCAAAGCGTGTGAAGCCGGTGGGATCCAAGGTCGTGTGCTCCGAAGGACAGCTCATCGACGGAGTCGTTGTCGTGCGCGAGGGCGAAGTCTGTCAGATCTCGCCTTCGGATCTCCACCTTCCTCCCGACCTGTCGATCTCGTTCAACTTGTGCGGCTCGTTCGCAGTCCAACCCCGCGAACAGGAGAAGACGGCTCTCGAGTTCTTCACGCAGCTCGAGTACGCAGGAGATCCTCTCGCGTTCGCCCACCTGAGCAGCGCCGTCCACGGGTTTCTCCCGCATGACTTCGTCGACAACAAGCTCCTGCAGCTGCAACAACTGGTGAAGTCGGCGGCGAGCGGGTCTCTGGATACGTTGAGATCGGACAGCATCGAAGCTGCGCCAAGTTCACGAAAGAAGGAGGCAGTTGCCACTGGAGGAGCTGAGCAAGTCATCGCGCACTCGCTTCGGCGAGGCGGCGTCTTCTTCGCGTCCTCGTCGTGGCTTCCTCCGCGGAAGTCGCGGCACGCAGATCTGAACGGAGTCGCGTGCGCGAAGAGCGCGCTCGTCACCAGAGCGACCGCTGACCTGCTGTTTTTCACGGCGGTCGACTTGGTCGCATCGCTGTCGCCTTCGAGTCGAGACGCCCTGCAGCGGAATGCGCAGATGTACACGCAAGACGTTGTCACCGCTGGCACAGAGCGGAAGTCGGGGGCTCTCAAGACTTCCAACAGCGTGAAGGCGACGCCGGAAGAGTGCCAGGACTTGCTGGAGCAGCTCGCATGGACCAAGAACTGGACCAAGTTCAAGGAGAAGCTGGTGCAGACGATCCTGCACGACAAGCGCGCCTGCAAGCCGCGCAACTGCTTCCAAGCCGCCGCGCAGTAGCCTCACAAGAGATCAACTAGCGCCAAGATGCGTGCGATTCTATAGGACGAAGTGACAAGCACGCAACAGGCTACGAGGTGGTCATTCGATAGTGGAGCACGAGCGGCTCTCCTTCGCGCCGGCGCTGCCAGATCGTTCGGTAGATGAAGTGCACTGAGAGCTCCGGGCCCACGATCGCCCCCATGCACGCCATCTCAAGCTCGCCGGCGAGGTTCTCCAGTTGCAAGGTCTTCACGATGTACTTTCGCAGATCAAACATCTACCACCGCAGGCAGCAGCAACGGAGAGACAAGCGCGAGTCAGATCCTGTCAACCCAGCACCCCGTCGGCCGATCGAACATCTTGTCGAACTCACTTTGAAGCGACCGTCGACATGCAGGTATGGCCGTTGTAGCTCCGGCAGCAATCGGTCACTGGTTCTGTACCATCGAGAGCCACGACAGCCACCAGTCAGTCGCCCAGTCATTCGAGACTTTACTGCGCTCCAGACATACTCACCGGTTGTCGGGATACACCTCGATGGTGAACACCTTGACGAGCTTCTCGCCGTAGAACGAGATCGGCTTCTGGGACAGCGCCAGGCTGCGCTTGCGCGACGACAACGAAGACGAAGACTGCGGCGCTGCTGCGCTCGTCGCTCCGGTTGCCGAAGTTGCTGCTGCTGTGTCTCGTTCGGCTTGTCCCTCGTGCCGCTCAGCGGACGCTTGCGATGCCGAACTCGCGCCGTGCGTCGAAGACGTTGCTGCAGAAGTCGACAGCGGTGACGACGCCGCCGACTTGCTACTCTCCACCTCGATCTTCTTCTTCTTGAAGCCGTGGCGCTCGTAGAACTCCTTCTCCAGCGCTTCATCGCGTTCCTTGTGCTGGGGGAAGATCCGGTCTACCACATCCTGCAGCCGCTGGTCCGATCTGCACCAACAAACCATGCAATGAACCACACAACAATGAACCATCCAGAGCACCACAGTAACAACCAACGTCAGCTCCAAATCCTCCAGTCAATATCAGCCGCAGCGCCCAATGAGAACCGTACATGAGCGTGGCCACCGGCCGCGCGCTGAGCGCCATGCCGCACTTGGGGCACGCGGGGTCGTTCGGGTCGCACTGCACGAGGAAGTAGCGGAAGATGCAGCTCTTGCAGACTGCCCAGCACCCACCCGCACGCCAGTCAGCCGGCCACATCGCCACACAACACATCACCCAAAAAGGCAACGCACACGAGTGGAGGCACTCGGGGATCGTGTGCGCGTCGCGCAGGAGTCCGCGGCAGAGCACGCAGCCCAAGTGCTCGGCGAGCGGCGCCAGCGCCAGCGTCACCTACCGCCGCCAGCGCGTTCGGAGCGTTAGCACAAGCAGCAGCAGCTCAAGCACGCAAGAGCCCACGAGCCACACTGCAGCAGCCGACGCACTGTGCGCGTGTCCGCGAGCGCTGCCATCACCTGACTCGATCGAGAATGGCGCGCTTTCCGCCGCCAAAATAAGGAACCCGAATTTAGGGATTTCGGGCACCCTTTCTCCGGTGTTTCGGGCATTATCCACTTCTGAAGTCTGACGATCCGCACAGTTTCAGCATCTCAGGCACTCTGTCGAGGGTTGATTGATGGGAGGCGAACGCTGGTGCGTTGTCGGAACTCCTCTGATGTAGTGACGACAACTTGGTGACGTGAACGATGGAGTTTCCCAGGAGTGTCGTAGTTAACGACAGAATCGCCTTCGAAAGATTGAAGTTGTCTACAATCTCAGGACCTGCTCAAACCAAACACCAGACCTCTTGTCGGAGTCTGCAGCTTGGTTCTTCATCACGATCCAGGACTTAGCGCAGTTGCTCGGGATCATCTGGAACGAGACCGAGTAGAAGGAGCAGGGCGTGCTCGTCGATCGATCTCCGCGCACTGGTGCTCCAATAGCAGAATCCCACCCAAGAAGGTGCTACAACTGAGAGCGGGCGTCGACTTATCAAGCGCGAGGCTCCCGTCCGGGAGCCCTCCCTCAAACGCTGGATCTGTGCAATGAAACCTACTCAATCATAGCCAAGAACTTGGACGCCATCATCGCCATCTGCGGAGCCGCCGGATACAGCAGCATATAGAGCAACTTCCGGTTACTAAATGCTATTGCCAGTAACATGACCTCGTACGAAGAAGCCCCTTGGACCCTCCCAGTGTCATATACACACCTCGGTTTGTGGTACCCGGCTCGGACGGCGGCAACTACGTATTTAGGATAGAGAAGCGGAAGAACGAAGGACTTGTCGGCAATCCTCCGCGCAGTGAATCGAGCTGTCTGTGGAGAGACACCTGCGGGACAGCTTCAGTGACTGGGAGGCATGCGATGGAACGGCTGGTACGAAGGCTTGATCGGTGGCAAGTGGTTCGTTGACCTCTGCACCACCGACCAAACATCGATGCTCGGGATTCCCATTTGACGCTCCGAGGCGGCAACGCGCAAGGAAGCCAACTGCACATCCAGTTCACACAGCAGCCTTCCAACGACAATGACAGAGTCACCAGAGAACAAGTGCAGACGGCGTGCTGCTCAGGATAATGCACGCCGTCGCACTAAACAGCAGAGAACCCGGTATCCCGTTCATCAATGAATTGCGCCTCAGCTCCTGGGCATCGAGTGCTGGTGGCGGATGCATGCGCAGGCGATCAAGCAGTGTCGAGGTGCAGCCAAGAGTGGCTTCGTGAGAGCTCCCACGTCCTCGTTTGATCGAGTGGCAGCCATCGTGCTTCGTCAAACGCAACACGTCCGTCGCACATCGGAGTCAGAGTTCGTGTGCGTGAAGAGCTGCGAGACGGTATGTTTCGTCGCCTCGTATGTCTGCTGCAGAGTGGCGCCAGTTCGTCTTGATTTTCAGTCGAATAATGTGGTCGGCGCGAGCGAGCGAACTGGTTGCCTCGTGGAGGAGGGTCTGTCCCTCTCTCTGTCACTGCGGAGACGGTGGAGAGGACTGTCGGACGCAGAGTTGCATGGCGTCCCGTGTCATCATGAGGTCATGAAGGCGCTGCTGCTGCTCTTGGAAAGGAGCGACGAGCTCGACGACGAACCAAGTTGACGAAAGGGAAGCCACCTGTTAAATACAACGTTAAATAAGAAAGCCCTCGAGTGGACTCGATCAAGCGCACCAGAGGTAAAAAGTCGAATCGTACTTGACAGGGTAAGAGCGGTGGACCTCGAGTAGAGGGACAGTACTTCGTCCCACACTCGAAAAGATTCGGAGACGAGCCTCTCTCGCGAAGAGCTACAAACTCGCAAACTCGCGCGAACAAACGCTACTTACTGCTCGCTCACACATAGCAGCGTGGTCGCTCGGCGCGTCCCCTATCATTCGACTCGGCGCCGTCGCTGCCGAACGATGCTCGAAGTCCTGTGTTCTGGTGCTTGGAACGCTCTCTTTTCACAGTTTGGAAGCGCATCAAAAAAGTCCGGTCACAGAATAATCAAAAAAGGTGCAGTCCACCCTATTTTCAAAAAAATGTCCATTTTTTATATTCTGTTTTGTATGGTGCTGGAATCCATTGTGGACGAAAGCGTCCTCCCACCCGAATACTAGCCTTTTGAAAAAGCAGAGTCAGTTTCTCCCTTCCCAATTCCCCACACTCGCGCTCTTCGCCTGGAGCTGGCAAAGGGAGGGCAGGCGGAGGCGAAGACCATGACGACGCTCTTCGGGCAGGAGCTGAGCCCGACCGTCGCGGCGCTCGTGTACGTGTTCCTGGGCGTAGCGCTCGTGATCCTCGTGGGCTCCATATTCTACTACTGGAACTACGCGCGCAAGATCGAGCGCTTCCTGGAGCGCGACAATGTCAACAACAACATGATGCGCCAGGACCTCGTCGACAGGTAAGGCGATGGTGATATGGCGATATGGCGTTATGGCGTTATAGCGTTACGGCAGAGGAAGGGTCACGTATAATCTGACGGCTTTTATCATGGCTGACAGCTTCGTGGAGCGAGGGGAGGAGGAGTGGCCGTGCTCCATCTGCTTCCACGACAACCACCCGACGCGCACGACGTGCATCATGTGCGGCACGCCCATGAGTACGTCGCGAGTTTCTCGGTTATGTAGGTGGTTATGGTGGTTCGTAACTCATATGATGGTATGTGGTGTGTGTGTGTGTGTGACAGTGATGAACAACAGCCCGTCGCTCGTGCGCGCGTCGGGCTTCCAGCGCAAGGATCTCGAGCGCCTCAACTCGTCGATGCTGAATCAGCAGTCGCGCGTGCGCTCGTTCCACGTGCGGCGACTCAAGCAGATGGACCTGACGGCGCGGCAGAAGGCGGCGGTGCGGCGCCACCTCTGGAAGCGCAAGCGCGGCGTGGATGGCAAGATGCACTGGGTGCGCATCGACGCGCAGCACACGGAGGCGAGCTACAACGAGCTGCACACGCCCAAGTCGCTCCGCGAGAGCCTCGGCACGCGCAGCCGCTCGTCGTCCTCGGACTCACTCACGGAGCACAACCGCCACATCGCGCTCGCGCTGCGCGACTTTGGCGACGAGAGCGCCAACTCGGGCGGCGGCAACACGCTGCTGTCGGCGAGCGGCTACTTCCCGCGGCCGTCCTTCCAGCCGCTGCGCGCCACGGCGCTCAAGCGCCTCGAGGAGGCCGAAGAGCGCCCCACCATGGTCAACAACCCGTACCAGAACCCGTTCAACCCCATGTCGAGCATGCGCACGCTCAAGGAGGACGACGAGGAGCACGCGGAGCGCGTCGAGCAGGAGAACGACCGCCGCCTCGTGAACGACACGGCGGTGTCCACCGGCTACGTGCGCCACGACGACGGCGCCGGGGGCGTCGAGTGGGCTCCGGCCGGCACGATCGAGGTGCCGGACGGCACGCGCCAGATCCAGTGCGACGACGACCTAGAGGAGATCGCGGCGTTGACGTTCCACGACAAGAACAAGTGGTTCCTGGGCGAAGTGCAGAAGCGCTGGCGCAACTACGAGGAGGGTCACATCCAGTTCGGTGCGTTCGTCGCGTCATTGCTTCAGTATCTGGTTCCTTGTTCTGACTGCCGCACTGTTTGATGTATGGCACCTTCCCACCCGATCGCCAGTCGTGCGCCGAGAGCACATGGTGAGCGACTCGATGGAGCAGATGCTCAAGTGTCCGCCAAGTCGCTTCTGGGAGCGCCTGCGCATCTACTTTGAAAACGAGCCAGGACTGGACGCTGGCGGGCTCATCCGCGAGTGGTACGAGAAGCTGAGCGAGTCGCTGTTCAACGACGACTTTGGACTGTTCATCTCGACGAAGGGCGAGAACATGGGGTACTGGATCAACCCGGCGTCGGCGTCCAAGGTGAAGGACCACCTGCTGTACTTTGAGTTCGTCGGCCGCCTTCTCGCGAAGGCGCTGATCGAGGGCTACAACATGAAGATGTCGCTCGCGCTACCGCTGATCAAGCACATTCTGAGCGTGCCGATCTCGTTCTCAGACCTCGAGTTCCTCGATGAGGACCTGTACAAGAACGCGATGTGGATGAAGAAGAACGACCATGCCGAGCTGCTGAACATCGACTTCACGGTGCAGGTGATCACGTCGGAGGGCAAGTCGACGACGGAGGAGCTCGTGCCGGGCGGCAGCAACATCGACGTGACGGACGCGAACAAGAAGGAGTACCTTGAGCTGATGCTCAAGCACTACATGTTCAAGAGCATCTCAGACCAGCTCGGCGCGCTGCTCAAGGGCTTCTACGACGTCATCCCGCCGTACCTGCTGTCGGTGTTCGACTACCAGGAGTTCGACCTGTTGCTGTCCGGGATCCCAGACATCGACGTGAGCGACTGGTATGCGCACAGCGAGGTGCGCTGGATCAAGTTGGAGAAGCCGACGCCCGCAGAGCAGCGCGTGCTCGAATGGTTCTGGGAGATCCTGGCCGCGTTCACGGCGGAGGAGCGTGCGCGGCTGCTGCAGTTCGCCACGGGAACGTCGCGCGTGCCGGTGCAGGGCTTCAAGGCGCTGATGAGCAGCGACGGCCGCGTGCGGCGGTTTACGATCCAGTTTGTGCAGCGCGGGCCGCCTCCGACGGGGCTCATGCCCAAGGGCCACACGTGCTTCAACCGCATCGACCTGCCACTCTACCACACGATGGAGGAGCTCATGAACTACCTGACGCTCGTGATCAACATGGAGATCTCGGGCTTCTGGCTCGAGTAGGACGACGAAGGAGATCGATCGTCGAGGGCTTCGAGGCGACGTGTGACGAGGTTACGTCGACGTGCTGCGTCAGGTGATCATTATCATAAATATGTGTGTCTGTCGAACGCGCGCGCTGTCTTCTTCCTTGCTCTCGGACTCACTTGTGCACGACGAAGCAGTTGGGCGTCTTCTGCACAAGCGCCTCGATGTCCGTGAAGCGCACCATGAGCGAGCTGCAGATCTCGTCCGTGTGGTGCTCGCCGTCCATCATCCGGAGCATGTCTCGGTCGAACTGGTTCGCCTTCGCGGCTTTCGACCGCTTGAGCGCCGTGCTGCCAGGGTTCTGCGACGTCCCAGGGGACATACTCGCAGGCGACGGCGACGACGAGAGCGCGAACTGCCGCTGCGGCGTCTGCTGGTGCGAGTGCGCACCAGCAGCTCCGCCACCGCCGCTCCGGTCGATGTGGATCGGGTACCGGTGCACGCGCCGCAGGAACGAGTGGATAAGTCCGAACGTGGTAAAGCGCCGCACGTCGATGCTGGCGAGCGACTCGGCATAAACGACGCAGAAGTCGCTCATGCGCAGGCTCGGCTGCATCGAGCAGTAGAGCGCGAAGATCTTGGAGAACGGCGGTGGCGCCTTGCCTGACTTGGTGATGTACATCGCGCACTCGGCCTGGAGCTTCGGGTCGTTCGCGATGAGCGCGATGCGCGGCGTGACCGCGTAGATGTTCGAGTGCAGGAAGATGTCGATCATCGTCACGCAGCCGTAGTAGAGCAGCTGCCGCACGCATTTCTTCACGATCGCGATCTCCACGTCGGCTTCGAGGCTGATGCGCTTGACGTACTTGACGCCGTCGATGAACGGCACGATCTGCTGCAGCGCGAGATCCCACTCGGCTGTCCGCGTGTGGACGTTAGAAGATGGAGAGCGTAGCCGCTAGCCACACAAAGCAGAGAGACGCTCGTACCGCTGTTCTCGAGAAGCAGGCGGAGGTCGCGGATCGCCACGGGCACCTGGTAGTCGAACACGGGCGACGGGTCGTGCAGCTTGGGGAAGAGCTTGAGGTTGATGATGTTGGCCGTGTTGACCGGGATCGTGCACTCGCCGTTGAGCAGCAGGTCCGCGAGGATCTGCGGCAGGATGTGGGCGAGCAGTGCCTTGCTCTCGCCGTTGAGCAGGAACCCGCTCTCCTTCTCCATGCTCTCCATGAGCGCCCCCAGCTTCCTTAAGATGGGTCTGTACGGCGACGTGTCCACGTGCTCATCGAACACGAAGCCTGGTCGAGTAGAGCAGGCAGCGAACCCGTCAGCTCTCCTCACAGTATTTCCAGCGCTCGTAGTCTTCCAAGGCGTACCGATGTTGAAGAGCAGCGCGTTGCGATGGTACTTGTCGTCCTCAATGCACACGGGATACCCGACGATCTTCTTCTGCTGCACGCACACTGTCGGCAGTCGCGACTCGCGCGTCAGTTTACCCCGCACACTCTCCGTTTCTATCCGGCGTGGACCACTGACGGGTTATGCATCGACGCACCGGTGATGATCTTGCCGCAGAGCGCTTTGTCGATGATGATGTAGCCGGAGACGCTGTCGAAGGTCTCGTTGCTCAGCAGGCTGGAAGCGCGCGTTAGTTGATTCGATCGCGTTAGTGAAGAAATGGGGGATGCCGAGAGAGGGAGAAAGAGAAGACGACGCACGTGGGTGGTGCCTGGAAGACGATCTGCGGGCCCGCGTCGTTGTCGAACTCGCTGTAGAACACGCCCTTGATCATGTCTGCTAATGCTGCTTGATGTCTTGCGATGTGGTTGTGTGAAATGATGCACGAATCGGAATTACACGGAGTTGGAACTTCGACTAAGTACGAAGTGACAAGAATCTGGGATCGAACTGGATTGATGAAATCGGCCTCGGACTTGAGTGCCTTGGCACTTCGTACCGCTTGAGCTTGGTTGATGTCCGGCGGTTCCTGAAGTGCGCGCTGGAAGCTCTGCGCACCGAGCCTTACAGCGCAGTGCGATTGGCGATCGCGCAGATGCCGCCGTCGTTCCAGCACCAGAGCGGGCTCCGCGA
>JAASGU010000341.1:0-23356 GCA_023334365.1 Globisporangium acanthophoron
GACGAGTGGCGGCGCGCCGAGCGCCTGCAGCAGCCACGGCCGCCCGCCGTACAGCGCACACTGCTCGGCGATCCAGTCGTGCAGCCGCGGCAGCTGGTACTTCATGAGGTCGAGCGTGTTGCCCAGCAGCGGCAGCGTCGACGGCGGCCTCGGCAGCGTCTGCATCGCGCGCTGTGCGGCACTCGGCGTCAGCGCGTAGGCTGCGAGCGCGCAGAGTAGCGCGGCGGAGATCGCCGGAATCGCCCACGCGGCATCAGCGGAAGAGGGAGCGGCAGCCTCCATGATCTCGAAGCGATCTTCTCAGGCGGAGGCGAATTCGGAAGTGAGCAGTCATTAGGAACACTGCCGGCAGTGTTCTCCTTTGATACACTGGCCTCAGATACGGCGGCCCGCACGTGCTAGCACCCTCATGTACAGAATGAAAGGTGTCAGCAAGTTGAAGTTGCTCGCACATATGACGCAAGAGATACAACAGCGACTTAGTAGCTCTTCGCTTGGAGGCTCTCGACGGAGACGAGCAGCGGGCCTTTGATCGCCAGCACGGCCGACATCTCGTACGTGTACGCATGCGGGTCGCGCAGCGTCGAGAGCTGGAACTTGCTCAGCATGTACGCGAGCGCGGCCTTGAGCTCGAAGAGCGCGAAGCGCATGCCGAGGCAGATGCGCGGACCCGCATGGAAGCTCACGAACTTGGTCGCCGGCACCTGGATGAGCTTCTGCTTTCCCGTGACCTCGTCTGTCTCGATCCAGCGCTCGGGCTTGTACTCCGCGGCGTTGGGTCCCCACACGTGCGGCATGCGACCGAGCGCGTACGACGGGATGTACACACGTGTTCCCTTCTTGAGGAACGTGCCGTCCGAGAGCGTCGTGTTGCGGTTCGCCTCCTTCGCGTTCAGCGGTAGGTTCGGGTTCAGGCGCATGCTCTCGCGCAGCGCGGCTTCCAGGTACATGAGCGTCTCGATCTCGTCGAGCGACGGCACGTAGTCCTTGTCTGTGAAGAGCTTGGGCAGCTTCGCGTGCAGCTCGTCGCGGATCTTGCGCAATACGTCCGGGTACCGGTTCAGCATGACGAAGCACCACATGAGCGTCGATGCGGTGCTGTCCTTGCCGCCCGCGAGGATCGTAAAGCCCACGTCGCGCAGGAACTTGCTGTCGATCGGCGTCGACGCCTCCGTGTCGTCCAGCTCGTCCATGAAGAGCGAGATGACGTCCTTGGTCGGGCGCTGGGACGCCTCGCCGCTCTGCGCTCGCGCGAGGTTCTCGTAGATGATGCGGTGCATCGCGGCGTCGAGCACCTTCATGCTCTCGCTGAGCTTCTTCTCGTTGCCGATCTGCAGGAAGCGCTTGAGCTTCCAGATCAGCTTGGGCTGCTGGAAGCGCGCCTCCAGCACCTCCGTCAGCGTCCCGAGCGACTCGATGAACGGGTTGTTCTCGCCGCGCTCCAACGCATGGCTCTGCAGCCCGAAGCCGACCTCCGCGAAGATGTCGAACGCCATCTGGTGGCACGCGTCGCCCAGGTTGAACGGCGTCTCCGGATCGCGCGCTGCCTGCTCCAGCACACCGCCCATGACGCGCACGTACTTCTGGATCGCCGTGGTGATCGTCTCTCGGAACGAGCGCATCGTGAAGAGGTGGCTGAGCTTCTTGCGCTGGTAGCGCCACTGCTCGCCGTCCACCGCGGCGATCGAGTTGCCCATGACGTCCGCGAACACGTCGTACATCTGCGCCCCCTTATCCCAGACCTCGAACTGCGTCTTGAGCACGTCCTCGAAGTGCTCCTGCGAGCTGAGCACCACGAGCGGCGGCGCGCCGAGGATCTGCAGGCGCCAGGGTCTGCCTTGCTGCGCGAGGCACTGGTCGGCGATCCAGTCGTGTATACGGTGGTGCTGGTACTTGATGAGGTCGAGCGAGTTGCCGAGGATAGGGAGCGTGGACGCCGGCGCCGGCAGGTGGCGGATCGCGCGCTGCTTGGCGTCCGGGATCGCCATGTACGCGAGCGCGCCGCCGGCGACGACGGCCGCGAGCAGCGGCCAGGGCGACTCGAGCGTCTTGTCCATCGTTTGCGTGTGGGGTTCGTGAGGTCGAGTGTGCAGATTGAGATGTGGACTCATCGTGCACCGTGCACGAGACCTCCTCGATGAAGACGAGCCACAGTGACGTCAGCGGTGGGATTCCCACACAAAGGAGGTCAAAGTGCGCCGCGAAGGAGGGAGCTGCGCACGCACGCACATGCGGCCTCTCTGCTCGACAGCGATCCGTGAAGTTGGCGAGCGCCTATGCAGTTGTCGATCCAGGCATGAACAGCAGCAGCAAGAGTGGTGAGTCAGGGATGGCTGCAGCTGCTGGTCGAAGGCGTTGATGTTCGATGTGCGTGCTTGCATTCGATCCCGTCATCTCGCAATGTCCTTCACTCCGTTCGCCTCCTTGCTCTTCGCTGAAGCGCATGTCAACGCGACCGTCACGAAGGGTGGACGCGTTGATATCAACGAGGGTCAGTGATGACTCGAGGAAGCGAGTTCGCTTGTGATGGAGACATCTGCGTGCAATGTACTCGCCGCGCTTGAGTTGGTCGCCTCAGCAAGAGCAGTCGATCCCGAGCAGGAGTGCGATGGTGTGAAGAGTCTGGAGGTCAGCAGAACTCAGCCGTCGCGAGCATCGTGTTGCCGGGCTTCGCTGACCACAGCAGACCTCAGGACTGACAGATTCGTGATCGCGAAGGCGCTCAGGCGACAGCCATGACGACTCCATCCACGCACCAAGGACAACAGCGGCAGCAATGTTGCAGATAACCAGTGCCTACCTTGTCCGTCCGTCTTGGCGGCGCAGCAACTCCCATCCTGCGCATCAAGCCAAAGCCACAACTCGAAGGGAGACCTCCAGAACAGGAGAGAACACTCCTTTGCGACTCTTACGAATTCCGAATGTTCACACGTCGCACACCTGAAAGTCGCATTCTCGGCAGCCAGGCGCGATGCTCGTGCTCTCTGACTCACTCCGAGGTCCACTGGATGCGCCATCCATTCCCGAATCCGCGCGCCAGCGGCCACCTCCACAAGCTGCCACAAGAGTCCAGCTCTCCCCAAGCTGCAAGCCCCTCTCGCGTGACCAGCGATGCTAGCGAGCATCGAAAAGCTGCAGGAGCTCCCACCGTGGCTCGTGGCATCGGTCGCGCTCGCCGGCGGAGCGCTCGCGTACATGGCGATCCCGGACGCCAAGCAGCGCGCGATCCGCCACCTGCCGGCGCCGGCGTCCACGCTCCCGATCCTCGGCAACACGCTCGACCTGGCCAAGTACCAGCACCACCGCGCGCACGACTGGATCGCCGAGCAGTGCGAGCTCCACGGGTGGCGGCCCTGGCGCCTGCAGATCATCGGCTCGGTGCCCATGCTCGTGCTGAGCAGTCACGAGACGTTTGAGGACGTGCTCAAGACGCAGTTCGAGGTCTGGGACAAAGGACCCGAGATGAAGCTCGTGTTCGACGACGTGTTCGGGGACTCGATCATCGCGGTGGACGGCGAGCAGTGGCGCTACCAGCGCAAGAAGCTCAGCCACCTCTTCACGATGCGCTCGTTCCGAGAGACGATCACCACGGCGATCCACAAGTACATCCGCGTCATGGGCTCCGTGCTCGCCGAAGCGGCCGCGAACCCGGACACGCCGCTGAACTTTGGGGAGGCGTGCCACCAGATGTCGTTCGACATCTTCGCGGAGGTCGGCTTCGGGCTGCAGACCCACGCACTGGAGAACCGCGAGAACAACCCGTTCGTGGTCTCGATCAGCACGCTGAGTGAGACGTTTGAGTCGCGCTTCTTGCAGCCCAACTTCCTCTGGCGCCTCATGCGCTTCTTCAACGTCGGGCAGGAGCGCAAGATGAAGGAGGCCATCGACCTCGTGCACGGCGCCATGAACGACATCATCTTCCGCAATCTCCAGCGCCAGAACGACCCGTCGTACGTGCGGCCGACGAAGGACGTGATCTCGCTCTTCATGGACGAGATGGACCTCGAGAAAGTCTCGGAGCAGGACTTCAAGCTGCTGCGCGACATCGCGTTCTCGATCATCGGTGCCGGCAAGGACAGCACGGCCACGACTCTCATGTGGTGCTTCATCATGCTGAATCGGAACCCGAACGTGGAGCTCAAACTGCGCCAGGAGCTCAAGGAGAAGCTCCCGAAGCTGTTCACGGACAATGACTACGTGCCGTCCATGGACGACGTGGATCAGCTCCTCGTAGTCGAAGCGGTGGTGAAGGAGACGCTGCGGCTGTGTCCGATCGTGCCACTGAACGCGAAGGAGGCGAACCGCGACACGACGCTCTCGGACGGCACATTCGTCAAGAAGGGAACACGTGTGTACATCCCGTCGTACTCACTTGGCCGGAATCCGAACGTGTGGGGACCTGACGCCGCGGAGTTCAAACCCGAGCGCTGGATCGAGACAGACGAGGTCACGGGGAAGCAGAAGCTCATCCAGGTGCCGGCGACCAAGTTCGTGAGCTTCCATGCGGGTCCGCGCATCTGCCCCGGGATGCGCGTGGGGATCTTCGAGCTCAAGGCCGCACTCGCGTACATCGTGAGCAAGTACCACGTGAAGACCGTGAAGAAGCCGGAGGACTTTACGTACGCGGTGTCGGCGGTGTTGTCGGTCAAGGGTCCGTTGCTCGTCTCGGTCGAGGACACGAGCGCGCGACGTTACTAGCGGTCTTTTCCAGCATGAAGGAGGAAGGCGCTGCTGTGGTGTGTGCTACTGCGTCGACGCAGCAATCCAAGCTTATGACAAACTGCGACGTGAGCACACTTAAGCTTTGTATGAACGCGGAATGACTGTCACTGTTCGGTCGTACTAGAAATAATTGGAATCTTGCATACCAGAACAGGCATTTTCATCTTCAGAGTCGGCTATTTTTCTATTTACAAATTTTACATAGTTGATACCCTGTCTATTCCGCTTCTGCCGCGATTGTAAACAATACAACGAGCTGTCGATTGACCCTGTCAATTTGTTGGCTGAGTTTTTCCGTCGAGTGTTCTCGTCCCGTTGGTCCAGCGATGTTATTCTCCAAGTTGAAGCGACCCATCCAGATGGCCCCGCACCGCCACCGCGCGCTCATACTCGCATCCCTCGCCGCTCTCGTATCCCTCGCGACGCTGCTGCAGATGCACGCGACGCAAGCGCGCAGCCTCCGCATGCCGCTCCCACCCCACAAGGCGATGGCACGCAGCCTCGCGACTTCTGGCGACGACCACGCGTACGTCCGTCCGTCCACGGACGAGACCGGCGGCTTCCCCAACAACACGCGACGCTTCCACCGCGCGCCGTGCCCGTGTCTCAACACGCTCGCGAACCACGGGTTCCTCCCGCGCGACGGCAAGGGACTCACCCCGCAGCTCGTGGAGGACACGCTCGTGGACGTGCTCAACGTCGACCGCTCGCTCGCGAAGAAGCTCGGGTCCACGCTGCCGCCGCACTTCACGCTCGCAGACCTCGGGCAGCACAATTTCATCGAGCATGACGCCTCGCTCGTGCACGACGACGCGTTCTTCGGTAACGACCCGTCGCACGTGAACCGCACGCTCGCGAACGACCTCTTCACGCGCGCCGGTGGCAAGGACGACAAGCTGATCACGAAGCGCGTGCTCGCGCACTTCCGCTCAGCCCGCGAGGCCGAGTGCGCGAAGACCGACCCGAAGTACGACTTTGGGCTGAAGCGCCAGGGCGCGGCATACACAGAGGCGGCGGCGCTCCTGCTCGTGCTCGGCGACTACAAGAGCGAGACGATCTCCGTGGCGCACGCGCGCTCGTTCCTCGTGGACGAGAAGTTCCCTGACGACTTTAAGAAGTCCAACACCGCGGTCACGACGTCCGCGGCGCTGTACCTCGCCGCACGGATCAAGTTCCTGGCGTCGCGGCCGTGGACCGCCGTGGAGACCGAGTGACGGGTCCTCTCACCGCGGTTCGCGTTCCTCTTCGGCGGCGGTGAGTACGGAGCCTTCGCGCTAGCGTTCCCTCTGAACGTCGTAGTTTGAGTCAGTGCATACGGTGTGCAAGCCTCTCCTGTCTAAGTTCGATAACAATGCAGCAACTAACCTCAAGCTCTATCAACACAGCACGACGCTCAGATTGCTCGCAGCAGGCGGTTCCCGTTGCAGACGGACGTCGCGGCGACGAGGAACGTGTACTGCGTCTGCTTCTGGTTAAGGAAGCGGTACGCCGCCAACTCAGCGACGGTCACGCCGCCAACATAGTACACCAGCACGTCGAGTCGCTGCTGCTGCTGGTGGCTCGAGCCCATCGAAGACGTCGAAGACATCACCGTCGACGAGTCACCCCCGCTACTGACAGCAGTTGCGATGGAGCTCGTGGACGACGCAGCAGCAGACTTGCTGCTCGACGGCAGGATGCCGCTCAGTGCCGAGCTCTTGTACTTGATGCCGAGCGTGTCCTGCACGAGCCGCACGCTCAAGGGAGCGTAGCCCGTGTACGGGAACATGAAGTGAATGTCGCGCGGCGCGAGCGTGTCCTCGTCCTCGAGCGCGCCGCGCATGAGCGCGAACTTCTTCCTCGCGCTCGGGAAGTCGAATTTGCGGTTCGGCGTCGCTGCCGACAGCAGCTCGAGCTTCTCCAGCTGCACGAGCAGCGCCATCGCCTCGTAGCCGTACGTGTGGCAGAGCTGTCGGCGGTACCAGAGCAGCTTCTCCGGCTTGAGCCCGCCGCGCACGAGCGAGCTGAGGCAGAGCAGCTTGACGACGTCGTAGAACTGCAGCGGAGGGTCGCGCAAGATCGCCTCCTCGAGGAACCGGTCGGCGTCCTGGACGACACTCTTGCTCGAGCTCAAGATTGCCATCTCGGTCTCGACGCACCCGCGCAGCGCGAACTCGTTGCTCAGGTCTCGGATCTTGTGCACGAGGTGCAGGTGGTGCGCGAGCGACTGCTTCTTCTTCACCAGGTTCGGCACCTTCTTGAGCAGCGCTGTGACTGCTGTGAACGCTGCGGCTGCCTCTCTCGACTGCGGTCCGAGGTTCGCGCTGTCGCTCGCGGACTGGGTCGAAGTGGACGCTGCGGCAGCTTTCCCAGAGACCCGCGCCTGCGCGACCAGGTCTTGCGCGATGTCCGCGAGCATGCGCGAGATCAGGACGTTGAAGTTCACGTCGCGGATGTCGCTGTAGAGCTCGTCGCGGTGGTTCAGGATGAGGGTCTGCGTGCCTGACGGGACGCTGCTGTCCTCCTCGCCACTGCTGGTTCTCTTGTCCGGCGTGTAGCTGATCACGCCGTGGTTCACATCAAGCAGTCCGTCCAGCAAACCCTCGTACGTCATCGGCGTGAGCAGCATCGAGAGCGGGTCCTGCATACGGTCGATCACGATGAGCTTCTGGATCGCACTCGAGGTGTTCGCAAGCGAGCTCCGTCGCTGCGGCGGCTTCGCGGCTGCCACCTTGCGCGCCATCTCCAGCATGCTCTTCACGCGCTGCGCGAACTCGCCGTGGCATACGACGTCGTGGATCTGCGCGCCAGTGTGCTTCTCGACTGCGAGGATGCTGCGTACCACGTCCGTGAGCGCGCGGTGGTCGCCCTTCACGAACAGCTCGCCGAAGACCGTGTCGTGGCAGAGCGCGGAGACGCGCTCGTCGATCGGCACGAGCCCGAGCGGGAGGTTGCGCTGCGCCACGAAGTCCGCGACGCCCTGGCGCTCCATCTCCAGCGTGCACTCAGAGGTCGCGGCGGGCAGCCAGAGCACGCTGCAGCTGCGGCGGCCCTCGAGCGACCGCACGCTGTCTGCCAGGAGCTTCGCGGTCGTCGGTCGCGGCGGCAGCACGAACACCACCGGCATCGCACTGTTCTCGCCGATGCGTTCGAGCACTTCAGTAGCGGTCATGGTCGCCGAGTCCACGGACACGAGACGCGCGACGCCCAGCGAGTCGTAGAACGCGCGGCCGCCAGCGCCGCTCGCCAGCACCTGGAAAACCGCGCGGTGCGCAGCGTCCACTGCCAGCAGCACGTCGCTTTTAGCGCCGCTCTCTAAGAGCGCACTCGCGTGCTCTGGCGCCGCGAGCACGTCGTCCAGCGCGCGCGCGAACGCCTGCAGCGCGTCGTCCTTGAGCGCCGCCTCGAGCTCTGCCATCTTAGTGGTTTGATGGCAGATTTTGGCAATGATCGTCCAGCACGCATCTGAGAAAAACTCAATCTCGAATAAAACGACCTTGTATCAGTTTCGCCGAGCTTGACCTTGAATACAACGATCTTGGATCACAATCTGACGCACATCAAGAAGCTCCTCAAGCTCCTCAAGCTCCTCGCCGCCTCGCCTCCCTCCACGACCGACATGACCAAGGCGCACTACTTCACGGACGAGTTCCCGGACCACGACTACCGCCCCACGACGGCGTCCGCGCACCCGCAGACGCGGCTCTGGCCCGCGTACCTGCCGGTGGACGACGACCGGCTCTTCATCTTCGAGCGCAGCAAGAACGCGCAGCTCGTCGTGTACTCGGCCAACTACGCGGACCGCGAGCGGCGCGTGCTGGACCCCAAGTGGCCGCTCGACATCAACTGGCAGAGCTTCGGCTGGACCGCGCAGCCCACGAGCAACGCCACGGGCATGATCGAGCGCAGGATGGCGTGGGGCTACACGCACACACCCGCGGACGGCGGCGGCAGCGAGCAGGCGGCCGGCGGCGCGCAGTACCACGTGACGCTCAACGCGCTGCCGACACGCGCTGCGCTGCTCTACCACGCGGCTGCGGACGGCAAACTCGTGCTGCAGACCACGATCGCGGACGTCGCGTCGCGGCTGCTCAAGGTGTTCGTGAGCACTGCCGCGTCGCGCGCCTTCGTGCCCAAGGTGCTCTACGTGGAGCTCTACGGCACGAGCGTGGCCACCGGAGAAGACACGTACGAGCGCATCGCGGTGAGCGGCTCCTGATGCGCCGCCTCCCACACACACACAGTCCGTACACATCCAACAAGCATACCCAACTCTCTCTCTCATAGATATTGCAGCCTCCATCTTCTCGCTCTCGTTCCTCTCGTTCTCTCCTGATCCGAAGCTGCATGGCGCTCACAGCTTCTTCGTCTCGTAGTTGCCGTAACTCGCGCCGCCGCCGCCGCCATGTCGGTCGCCGCTGATGCCGAACGCCTCCGCCACCTCGTCTAGGAAGCTCGTCGAGTTGTGGATGAACGTGCCGCCGAGCACGACGCGCTGGCCGGCGACCGCCACACGCTGGTTGAGCTCGGCCACCTTCATGGCCTCCTCGTACGTCACGCCGCCGCAGATGAACACGACCACGTCGCGCACCTTCTTGACGCCGGGCGTCGCGTTGCCGTTCACTATGCCAAAGTCCGCGTCCAGCAGCTGGCCCTTGAGGATCGCTTCGAGGTACTTGAGGAGCGGCGGCACGTGCTGCGCGTACACGTTCGGTACGCCCTGCACGCCCTGCGTCATCGCGCGCATGAACTTCTTGAGCCCGCGGTCGCCGTATAGGTCGCCCGAGCGCACGCTCGCGCCACCGTACTTGAGAAACGCGTCCACGAGCGCGAGCCGCTCCTGCGGCAGCCCCGCCGTGGCGAGCAGGTCCTTCACAACCTTGATCTGCACCGAGCTGTTCGTCTCGTACCGCAGCGCGTAGAGGATCGCGAGCCGGAGCTTGTTAAGCGGTTTGATCTGCGCGTTCTTGAGCTTCGCGACGAGGTCACGGAAGTGGCCGTTGTGGTCGTCGCCGCACGCGAGCTCCTGCTCAAGCTGGCTCACGTCCATGAGCGCGTCGACCTCGACGCGCCGCGCGAGCTCGCCCATGAGCGTCACGTGCTTGGAGACCGCGACCGACTGCGAGCGGAACGCTGGGTAGTTGTCCAGGAACCGCTGCATGTCGTCGATCGACTGGATGTTCTCGTGCGTCTGCGTTTTCGCCTGGTACTCGTCCACGAGCTTCTTGACGGCCATGCCGAGGTCCCCGAAGTTCGCGTTCATGTGCTTCTCGAAGAACGCGTCGGACGTCGCCGAGAGCACGAGCTCGACCATGTCCTTGCGCACCCCCGGCGCGTTCGAGAGGTCCACGCGGTTCTCGTTCAGGTGCAGCAGCTCGTGCACCATCGCCTGGTACGACCACTGGCTCAGCAGCGGCGTCACCGGGTCGTCGCGCCGGTCGAGCACGTACAGCAGCGGCATGACGTCCGGGCGCCGGAAGTCGAAGAGCCCGTCCTGCTCGAGCTGCATGCGCGCCGAGACCTCGCGCGCGAGCTTCTCGGCGACCTCCGAGCCCTTCTGGTAGCGGATCGTCGGCCGCTTCTTGAGCGCGAGCAGTACGGCGAGCAGCCCCTCGACGCTGCGGTGGAAGAGCTGCGCGGGTCGCGGGGCGAGCGCGCCGACGCCCGCGGTGGCCGTCGAAGGGCTCGCGGAGCTCTTGACGCTCAGTTGCGTCGCGCCGTGCAGGTTAAAGTGGAAGAGCGTGTCGTTGACCGCGAGGAAGTCGGCGTAGAACTCGTGCACCTGTTGCACGAGCTCCTGCTCGTCGGCCTCCGCGAGGCGCTCGAGCTGCTCGGCGGGCAGGATGTTGGCGAAGAAGATGTGGTACTGGCCGTACTTGGGGCTCTTGAGCTCGCGGCGCAGCAGCTCGATGTTCGCGGGCGTCGGCCGCACGAAGACCGCGGCCTTGAGGTGCGGCATGGGCTCATGCGCCGTGTCGAGCGGCTCGACGAGGAACACGTCGCGGCGCAGCACGTGCGACTGCGAGAGCACCATGCTGACCACGGCGGTCGTGTCCGCGTCCAGCAGCAGCGCCTTCATGCCGTCCAGCTGCGGATCGCCCACGAGCTTCTCCAGGTACGAGCGCACGGCGGCGATCACGTCCATGGCCGCTTAGGTATCGCGAGAGGCGCAGGCTTCTTGGAATAGCGCCGACGTGCTACAGGGAGTCGTGGCTGTTTTGCAGGTATTAATTAGATAGTGAAGTAATGAAGGTAAATGACATGGGTGCGCTCCCTCAAATACGTCACTACCAGGTTCCGAGTTTGGATCGCCTGATATTGATTGATACCCAAGCACCACACTGCACACGAAGCAGCAGCAAGACGACAAGCAGAAGGCAAGAAGCGGAGGGCGTCGTGTCCGCGAATGAGCGTGAATCCCAGGGACGTGAAGCATACACCGCGCAATGAAGGAAGGCGTTCATCTCTCAATCAGCACGAGCACTCAACGCCACGCGAGACACGCGTGTGGTCCACACGACTCCTTTTCATCAAAATTACAAATATGCGCACGCCCTCCCTTCTCTGCCGACGACCGAGTCACTCGCCAAGTTCAAGAGCGTCACCCAGCCACCAGCAGACGAACGAGGGCAGCGGCGGCACGCGGCGCTCCTTCGGTCCCTTCCCAGGCTCACAGGCTCCCAGGCTCCCAGGCTCACAGGCGCTTGACGGCGATGACGAAGCACGCGTGGCGCTCGCTCATGCGCAGCGTGCTCGTGTTCACGAACGTGCTCTTCCTGCTGCTCGGCTCGGTGCTCGTGACGCTCGGCGGTGCGTTTCTGGGACACGTACGGTATGCGATTCGATTCGCCACAATTAACGCCGTACTGACCGCCCGCCTCCTCTATGACAAGGCTACATGGTGTCGCTGCCGGACGTGAACGAGTTCTCGGACGGCGGCATCACGAGCGCAATCATCACGTGCGGCGCGCTCATCATCACGATCGCGCTGCTCGGCTGCTGCGGCGCGCAGTGGGACAGCAAGGTGTTCCTCTTCCCGTACGCCATCCTCGTGGCCGTGTCGGTCGTGGCGCAGCTCTCGCTCGCGGGCTTCATGTACCACGTGCACGGGACGCTCGTGGCGGCGGCGCAGGTCAACTTCGACCTCTCGCTGCTCCCGGCGAGCGACCAGGCGATCCTCAAGTGGATCAACCGGCGCTTCAAGGACGCGTACAGGCACTGCGGGCTCGGTGTCGAGGTCGACCTCACGCTGCAGCACCAGGCGCTCAGCGCCACGTGCGAGAACCCGGACTTCGTCTGGTTCGCCAAGTTCGTCGAGTCCAACTGCCGCATTGGCCCCGCGGAGCTCACGCCCGGCAGCGACTTCCTCAGCTGCGCCGGCGCCAACTACAGCCTGAGTGACTCGATGACGGAGCACACGATGCTCTGCGCGTGCGAGTCGCGCATGGTGCGCTGGGCGGACGACCAGTCGCTGCTCATCGCGGTCTTCATCTTCGCGATCGTGTTCTTCGAGATCGCGCTCGTCGCGCTCTCGTGCTACGTCATGTTCTCGCGCCGCGGCCGCCGCCACGGCTACCAGGAGATCCGCATGCCGGTCAAGCAGCAAGCGGGGCCGTTCAACCCGCACCCGCGCAACTTCTACGGCCAGCAGCAGCAGCAGCAGCAGCAGCCGTTCAACGCGCCGCAGCAGTCGTACGGGGGCTACGGCCAGCAGCAGTTGCAGCCGCAGGACCCGCGTGCGACCAACCAGCCGATCGGCGGGCCGTCCGCGTAGACGCTGACGTCTGCGGGCGGAAGGGAAACAGAAGGTGGTGACAAGAATTGCATGGAAGTACAGTGTCGAGGTCAGACGCACAGGCCGGTTTTGAGGCGACGCACGGGAATGACAACCAGGTGGAAGGTTGCGTGGCTTGAGGTGTGTGTATGCATGGGGTGGATGGGTGGACGCAGTCACGGTCACACGAAGAGCGAGAGGCTGCAGCTCATGGTGCCGAGCGCGAGCGCGAGCACGCCGACGACTGCGGCTTTGTCCACGGCTCGCGCTTCCTCGCGGCAGATCTTCCAGTAGAACACGGACGGCAGCACGAGGCCCAGCAGTGTCACGGGCACGAGCATCCAGCCGAAGATCGTGAGCGCGGTCGGCCGGAGCGCGTAGCTGAGGAAGAGCGTCGCCAGCACGAGCGCCGTGCGGCTCGAGAGCTTCACTGTGGCTTCGACGTAGTGCGCGCTGCGCCGGCCGTGGGCGTCGTTCTCGCCGCCAAAGTGACTCGACGCGCTGCCGGGGATCCCGCCACCGCCGCCTGCTTGAACGTGCGGGTGCAGCGACGACGCCGGACTGCCACCGCCTCCGCCGCAGGGAGCGACCTTGAGCAGCCAGCTCTCGAACGCTCGCTGCAGCGGGTAGATCGCGACCGCGTACGAAAGCAGCAGGTGGATGACGTAGAGCACGACCGTGAGGTTGCGCACGAACGCGTTGCGCATGTTGAAGAACACCGGCGCCTGCAGCGAGTCACCGTACACGGCGAACGTCACGGCGCAGATCGGGAGGTAGAGCAGCGCCATGGCGCCGAGCTGGCTCAGTGCGACCACGCGCGCGCTCTCGCGGTAGTCGTGCATCGCGTTGTAGACCGTCGGCACGACCGCATGGCAGAAGAAGCCGCTCACGAGCAGCGAGAAGCTGTACGAGAGCTTGACGACCATGCTTGCGCCCGTGAGGTCTGGGGTGATGAACTCGAACGCCGGGTCCTTAAGCGCGATCTGCGTAAGCGGATACATGGCGTCGCCGAAGATCACGACCTCGATCCAGAACGCGAGCGCCACGTTGAGCGCCGAGAAGAGCGCGAGCGCCTTGAGCGACTTGACGAACACGTGCAGCCACACGCACGCCGTGACGAGCACGAGCACCGTGCCGACCTGCAGGCCGGTGATGCCCGAGACACACGCCGCCGCGAGCGACAAGTAGCCTGTCACTCACTCTTACTGTCAGTCTCTACATGCAGTCGCAATGCCTAACCTGCGGGCGACACTTTAACACGCACGCACGCACGCACGCACCCGCGCACGTGATGAGGAACGTCGTGTGCACCAGCAAGCCCGTGGCGAGGCGCCCGACGCGACCGAAGCACTCGAAGCCCAGGTCGCTGTACGTGACGCTGGCACCGCTCGCCCAGCGTACGACGTCCATGGCCTCGATGAGCAGCCGCGACGTGTACGCGCTCACCGCGGCGGCCGCGGCGAGCAGCAGCACAGCGTACCAGTCGACCTCCACGAGCGCCAGCGGCAGGCAGAGCAGCCCCGAGCCCGTCATGTACGACACGAGGTGCGCGCCGCTCTGCCAGCTGCCGAGGCGCGCGCGCAGCTGCGCGGGGCCGCCGCCGCTGCCGCCGCCGTCGTCGCGCCGCGTCAGCGCGCCGTAGCCGCTGAGCGATGAGCTGCTGCCAGCCGAGAGCAGCGCGCGGCGAGCATCCGCCATGCTGCTGATTCTGCTATGTGATGGATGCGCGAATCGGATCAATCCCTGATGCGCCTCGAATAATGAATAGAACGAGCCAAATAAACGGTAAACTTTATTTCCCTCTTTATGTATGCTGAAGTCATTTTAGCAAGGGTAGAGAAGATAGAGAGAGTTGAAGTGCGAGTCTTTGGGCATCTCGGAGGAGATCACTGGTGCTCATCATCCGAGAGCCCGAGGCGGTGCAGCAGCAGCAGCAGCAAGTACGTGCCGAAGCCAATGAGGAAGCCCGCGCCCGTGTTGATGCCCAGCGCGCCGCCTGCCGTGAGCAGCAGCAGCAGCGTGTCGCGCGCGTTCGAAGTGTCGATCTTGAGCCCGACGGCCGCGAGCGTCATCCCGCTGAACACGAGCAGCACGCCGAGCACGGACTGCGGGAACACGCCCAACTGCAGCAGCGTCACGCACGACGAGCCGAAGAGCAGCGCGAAGAACACCTTGAAGCCGCCCAGGAACACCATCGACAGGCTGCTGCGCGCGCCGAACGCGTGCTGCGACGCCAGGCCGCCGGCGCCGTGGCACACCGGCAGCATGCCGAACCACGAGAAGAGCAGGTTGCCGCCCGCGAGGCTGAAGCAGATGCGGCGCACGTCCGCCGGCGCGTGGTGCTTCGGGAAGAGGTCCGCCGAGAGCTTCTCGAGCGCCACCACCGAGTTGAGCAGCGTGAGCGGCAGTTGCGGCAGGAAGAGGTACGTGAAGCCGGTCTTAAAGTCGCTCGCCGACGGCACCACCGGCGCCGCGAAGTCCGGGCCGAACTTGAGTGCCGGGAGCTTGTACTCGCTGCGCAGGTCCGTGTACTGGTAAATAGCGACGACCATCCCGTACACGAACAGGATGAGCGCGATCGGCACCTTGCGGCTGCGAAGGAACGTCACGCAGAGCGCGCCGAGCACGATAGACACGAAGACGCTGTCGATGCCCCACCACTGGACGTCCGTGCTCGCCTTGGCCTTGAAGCTCGCCTTGTCGGTCGCGGGCGTGAGGTTGAGCTGGAGCACGTACGCTGACTTGAAGCCGCTGATCATGACGCTGAGTCCCACGCCGAGTTGGATGCCGCGCACGATCGAGAGCGGCACGAGCTTGTAGACGACCGTGATGAGGTTCGTGGATGCGAGGAGGAACATGGCGGTGCCGGAGATGATACCCGCCGCGAGGATCTGCGGATTCGAGTACTTCTCGGCGATCGCCACGGCCGCGATCGTCTTCATGGGCTGCACGGGGATCGGCACGTTGAAGTAGAGCGAGAGCCCGGCCGTGAAGATGCCCGCGAAGAAGAGCGCGGGACCGAACTCGATCTGCGGCGCGCCGTCCACGCGGCCGATCGCGAGCGCCGTGAGCAGCGGCAGGAAGAGCCCGATGTCCCCGAAGGCGCCCGAGACCTCCTGCATGGTCGCGAACTGCCGCAGGTACGACGCCCAGCCGGGGCGCAGGAACACGAACGCGCGCTGGTACCAGGGCATGCCGTCGGTTGGCCCCGTGACGGCGGCGAAGCGCTCGGCGTCGTGGGGCAGCAGCTCCTCGCGCGCGCGCGCGTCTTCGGGCGTCGTGACGAGCGAGTAGCGCTCGCCCTGGAAGGCGTTTGCAGGGCTCTTGAGATCCATCGCTCACTGGACGACGTGCGCAGCAGCCGGCGGATTCGCGAGTGAGGAGGGCTGGCTGGCAAGCGCGTGCCATTTCCCGTTCACTTCATCCATCACTCTGGAGTTCGATACCGACATACAAAGATCAAGATCACGAGTCGAATGGTTGACTCGCTCTTCCAAACAAATCAAAGGACTTGGATCGGCGGTACAGAGTGAGTCATCTGGAAACAAGCACGCTTGGCTGGAACTGGTGCGTCACCACACATGTCCGCCAATCCACTCGCTCGCTCGGTTTGCTCAAGCATCGTCCATTCAATTGGACTCCGTAATGGGCGGTGCGGACGCTCGCTGCTGACCTGATCGCTGACCACACCCCAGCGCTCGCTACCTGCCCGCCTCACGCAACAAGGCGCACGGCATCTGCCTAGCGAAAGGATCACGACCGATCTCGCCCTCCTCAGCGCTGATTGCTTGTCTGCTCTCACTCCCCTTACTGCTGCGGTTGCTGCGGCGGCTCCCACTCGAACGGCTCGGGCGGCTCTGCCTCGTTCTCCGCGCCAGCGCCTGCTGGCGCCTTCACCACATCCACCTCCTCCTTCTCGTCCGGAGTTGTGTCGCGCAGGATGATCACGCCCGCCGAGCGCTGCGCCGGCAGGATCGGCACATACCGCTGCTTCAGGTCGAACGCCACCACTGCCTCCTGTGCTAACGTCACGCGCGCCGGCGTCGAGAACGCGAACGAGCTCGGCTCCTTCACGGCGACTGTCTTCTTCGGCGCCGCCTTCTCGCTGCTCCCGCCTTCCGTGTCCACTTCCATGGCTTCGCTGCTGCTCGCTTCGCTCTCCTTCTTCTCTTCGTCCTCCATCTTCACGTCGCCAGACGCACCAGCAGTTGCACCGCTCTTCTCCGCCTTCTTCTCCTTCGCGTCGTGCTTCGCCTGGCGAGCCTTCGCCTTCGCGGTCGTCGAGAGCACGGCAGTCGCCACGAGCTCTTTCTTCTCCTCCTTCTTCTCTTCCATCCGCTTCGGCGTCGCGAACAGCGACTTCTTCGCGTTGCACTGCATCGTGAAGTGCTTGGGCAGCTTCAGGTCCTTGTTCAGGCCGATCGCGTACGTTGACTGGAACGACAGCTCGAGGAAGTTGAACAGCGGGTACCAGAACCAGTGCTGTGCCCACACCGCGAGCCCGACCACCGACGCCATTTTCGTGAACCCCATGTGCGACTGCAGCGAGATCACCACGTTGCGACCACCCGCGTCCAGGATGCCCTGCGCCAGGATCGCCCCCATCTTCGTCATCGTCGTCGTGTGCTTGTCACTGATGAGCTTGAGGATCTTCTCGCGGATCACAGCCACCTTCGGGTTGCGCCCCTCCGACTCCTGCATGATCACCATCGCGATCGCCATGAGCGCTCCCTGGCGAACGTAGTCCACCGCGTCGTCCAGCAGCGGCTCGAGCAGCTGGATCGCCTCGTTCTTCGCCGTGCCAGCGCACGCGATGCCCACGGCGATACACGCGCCGTACCGCACGTGCGGGTTGAAGCTCTCCGCGAGCAGAGACACGAGCTTCGGCACCTGCACCGGGGTGCGGAACAGGATAAAGCCCAAGCACGTCACGGACGCGCGACGCACATCGTCCGACACGTCGCTGACCGCCACGTGCAGCAGACGGCGGATCGCGCCGTTGTTCGCCGTGCCCACATACGCCATCGCGATCGCGTAGATGCCACCGTAGCGGATCAGCGGGTCCTTGTCGCGGATCAGCTGCTCGATGACCGCGTCGGCTTCTTCTTCGCGCTCGTACATCATGAGCGCGATGCCCATGACACACCCGCGGATGATTTTCTCGTGCTTCGTGTCGTGCGCGTACGCGAGCAGGTCCTTGACGACCTCGCCATTGCGGAACTCGCTGCCAGCGCCAAGCAGTGTGAGCCCGATCGCGATACCCGCGCCTTCACCCGCCACCGCCGAGTCCGTGAACAGCACCGTCTTGAGGTCCTCGTAGATCTCGAGGTCGTGCGACGCGAGCCCGCAGAGCCCCACGCCGAGCGACGCGCCGTGCTGCACCGTCTCATCCGCACTCGTGTTCTTGAGCGCGTTCTTCAGGTACTCCATCGTGCTCTTGCTCTGCGAGCCCGAGAACCCCTTGTTCGCGTGGATGAGCCCCATCGCGTACAGCGCGCCGCCCTCCGAGTACGGAGACGCCGACACGCCGCCCTGCGGCAGGTACGGCGCGAGCAGGTTCATGCTCTCGCGCACGTGACCCTTGTGCACGACACCGAGGCTCGCGGTCGCCGTGAACTTGGCCCAGTTCGTCGCCTTCCCGAGCCACTCGAGGTTCTCGCGCAGGAACGCGTCGTTCGTCGTGCCGCTGTTCATGTACGCGTGCGCGATCACGGCCGAGTGGTGCAGCACCGAGTTGCGGTTCTCCACCGCAGTCTTGATCGTCTTCATGACGAGCGGGTCCGAGTCGCTCTGGCGGTACAGGAAGTCCAGGTTCAGGTCCACGAGGAAGTCGCCCGAGAGAATCAGCTTGAGCTTCTGGATGCGCTCCCAGTAGTCCGGCGACGCACCCGTAGGCACCGCCGGCGGCTCAGCCGGCTCAACAGCAGCAGCAGCAGGCGCGACCGTGCCGTCCGCAGCAGCGACGGGCGCCGCGGCCTCGGGCTTCGGCGGCGAAGGCAGCGCGTCGTGCACGCTGAGCAGGAACTTCTGGTTCTCGTTCTCGCACAGGTCAAAGGCGACCTGATAGGCGATGAGCGCGTCCGTGCCGCTCGACTTGATGAGGTCGTGCAGCGTCTTGGTCACCTCGGCGTGGCTGTTGAGCATCTGGAGGCACTGGCACACGCTCGAGTACTCGTGCGGCGCGTGCGCGCGGTAGAGCGCGACCATGACCTCGTAGACCTGGAGCCGGAAGTCGCGGTGCGCCACGACCGACTTGCAGATCTCGAAGCAGTAGTCAAGTGCGGCCGAGACGTCCGGCGAGCGCTTGATGCACTCTGTGACCTGGTCGAGGCGGCGCGCCTCGAGCGCGATGCCGAGCGCCTGCTTGAACTCGCCGGCCGCGTAGCAGCGCTCGAACATGCGCTCCACGACAGCCGTGAGGCGTGGGTCGATGCTCTTCTGTGCCTCCTCGTCGTCCTTGGACCGGATCGCGATGTACTCGTCGATGCACGTAGCTGTTCACACACAGGGTTAGTGTCCAAGATCTCTTCGTAACCCATAGCGTAACCCAACCACCTCGTGTATGAAGAACCCACCGATGATCGTGTCCGTGTACTGCGACTTGGCATTGATGTCGAAGTAGTGGCCCGCGCCGAGCGCCAGGCGCAGCGCGTCGTCGTACTCTTCGAGGTGGAAGAAGCACTGTAGCAAGATCGCGCGTCAGTCGTCCTCCCGATTCGCCGACTACGTAATCACACGCGAGCGTGCGCGCACCTTGGACGCGATGGCCGCCGCGAGCTCCTTGTGCGAGAACTGCTCGTCGTCCGAGAGGCTCTCGATGAGCGGGATGGCATCCGCGATCTCCGCCCAGTAGTGGTCTACCACCTGGTGCAGCTTCTGCAGCGCGTGGGTCTGCATGACATCGGACCCAACCCTCGTCACGGTCAGTACTCCCTCTCTAACACATACATACAAACCCGCTCACACACGCCGCACCTTGAGCGCGTAGTCGTCTTCCTCCAGCAGCGCCAGCACGCCGGCGGCTAAAAGATCCCAAAGGAGGGGGCGGTCGTTAGCGCAAGATGAAGAGGGGACAAAAGCGCCAGCGTAGACATAGAGAGAGGGAGAGAGAGGAAGAGGGGGGCGGAAGCCTACCGGAGCTGCTGGCGGTCGTGGCGGCAGCCATGGCGGAGAGCGCTTCCTGCAGTCGATCGATCCTTCGGGTCGCTCGCTCCTTCACTTGCGCTCAGTATGAGGCGAAAGCAAAATCGTATCCGAGATCCGAGCAAAAAGAAGGCGAGGGGAGATCGCACTTAAGAAGGAATTTGCGGATGTGAGCACTGAATTGGAGAAAATAGCAGAAAATAGACGCAAATGAATCAGGAAACGCGCATTATGAGACGGTTGAGCTCGCACAATCACAGGATGCAGCGATGACGGCACGATCGACTTCCGAGCCGATCGACGTCGTCGATGCGAGCTCACTGCACGATAGACACCGCCAGCCATGCAAGGAGATGTGATGTCAATCAGTCGCTCAAGCCCTCTGTCAACGCAACAAGAACGCACCGCCGTTCGGGTCTTGAGAAACGCGGTCGCCTCGCGGTTGACGCGAGTCGCAAACTTCTCCGCAGAGCTGCGGACCGACAGATCCTCCGTGACCAGCACGCTGCTGAAGACGTTCGCGGTGATACGAATCGCCTCCATCTGAACCGCCTCGACCGAGCGCGTCTGCTCCACGATGGTAGCGTGCAGAGAAGCACAAAACGTGCGCAGCCAGTTCCTGCACCCGCACAAATAACCGCCAACGAGAAAGAGATCCGTCAATCTCTCTCTCCTGCAAGATCAGCAGCACTCGGACACATCGATGACAACTTACTGGAGCGCGTCCACAGAAGCGCTGGTGGTAGCTTGATGTCCTGAGATATCCGCGCCAGATCCGATCGCGATCTCCACCAACTCCTCCAGTGCAGATCGGGTGGCGCTCAGGCGCAAAGCGTCTCTCGAGTATACTACGTCTTCGCTTCCCAGAACTCGTTGCTGTTGCCAGCCAGCACAATCGATCAGTTTCGATAGCACGCCCCAATGCTTCCAGATACCAACTTCCGGACGTACCATCGCCAGCTCCACCTCCTCAGCTGCTCGTTCGCACCACGCGATCTTCATCGCCTGCTCCACACAAAACCGAGATCGGATCTTCATCAACGACTGTACTCGCAACACATTCGTTTGTCATCACAAAGCGTACATTGCTGTCGGGGGAGGATCCAAAGAGCGCTCGCACGCGATTGCGCAGGTGGGGGAACACGCGCTTGAGCAAATCTTCAGCAACCTCCGGGTCCCACTCGTCCAGAATGTCCATGTCGCGCATAACCTATCACCGACAATCGTGAGTGAAGCGGTGCTCGCACCTTCAAACGACAGCAATGTAATAGATGAGCGAATCACCTGTGCGAACAGAGTCGACAGCGGTCGACTGGAGATACTGGACGCAGGAGCAAGTGGACTTGAACTCGCGTGTGTCTCTTGAGGCACGTTTGGAGCACTTCGGCTGCGGTTTCCAGTCCCTGGTCCACTCGTCTGCACACCACTCTGTCCCAGTCCGCCGCCTCCTGTGAATGTCGACACGAGGTTCAGGATGCCGCCGATGGTTTCTTGGACATTTGGAGGGAGTGGGCTCGACGAAGACGCGCTGCTTCCCGGTGCGCCCGCGCTACTGTTTGGAAACACTGCGGTGGTTCCGGTGCTTCCCGAGCGCAACGCACTGTTCACTACCTGGAAAACGTCAGCGATCGAACTGCTGATGTTCGCTGAGTGCGTGGTACCTCCGCTCGTGAACACATTCACTGTCGGTGAAATAGAGACGCCAGCTGCCGGTGTAGCCGTCTGTCCTGTGCTTGGTGGCTCTCTTGTAGCTTGCGAGCTTTGCGCAACTGGAGACGGAGGGGGAGGAGGCGCCGGAACTCCAGCCCCATAAGAACTCGCAGCCAAGTTGCTCGAGACAGCTCGAGACAGCGTACCCATTTGCTCCAGAATCGGCACGAGCTCTTGGACGCGGGTGCGCAGTCGCTGTCGCTCGGACTCGTTCAGGTTGTTTTCGCTCAGGAATCGCGTCGCGACGAACTGTAGCTGCCGGTGCACGGCCAAGAACGTATCGCCGGCTTCTCGCAGCCCGTTTCCGAGCGCGTACATCTCCGCTGAGAGCCCTGGCGGCTGCGACAGCGGATTCAGCTCCAGTGCTGGGATTGAGCGTCGCAAAATCGCCGCTTGGTTGAGTAGACTTGTCGCGCTGGATCCCACCGAAGCTGGTGGAGGCAGTTGAGTTACCGGTGGGGTCACAAATCTGATGTTGGCGAACGGAGGAGCAGATTGCGAAGGTGTGGCACTCGGCGGTGCTGCTGGAGTGGTGGATCCTGTGCCAGGTGCTGAAGCACCGCTCGCGGTCGAGTAGCTCGCCGCAGGAGCCGTCGGCTGCGTGCTCCGCGGAACTGTCACTGGTGGCGCAATCCCCCCGAATATGGAGCTGAAGAGATCACCGACGGCGGTCAGCGCCTCGTCGTTCTGTGCGCCGATACTAACTGAGAAGCCACTGTCTCCAAAGGTGCTGGGTCTGGTGGGCACGCTTGGTGGTGCTGCACTTGCTGAAGCCGAAGAGTTGGTGGCAGCAGCCGACGCGTCACCCGTAGGAACAGCAGCTGGCGTCTGCGGGCGGCCGAAGACCGCGTGCAGCGTGTCACCGCTCGTGAAGTCGCACGCATCGAGCGACTGCTCGTCCTTGAGCACTTTGCCCTTGTAGATCAGGCGCAGCATCTCCGGGTGATCCTGTGACGCGGCTGCATCTGAGGGTTCGGCGGCTGCGTGCAGCTCGAGCACCCGGCGCTTGAGCTCCGCGACGCGCGTCGTCGGCGAGCAGAGCAGCGACAGGCGCTCACGCCGGAGGAACTTGACGTTCACCTCCACCTCCACGTCTCTTGGCTCGGCGGCAGCGGCGGCGGCCCCCGCGGCGTGTGCACGCGCTTGCTGGTCCGCCATCTTGGCTGAAATGTCGAAGTGTTCCTGGTTATCTCTGATTTATATTCGTAGCCGTTTGTGAGGCTGTAAAGTGCAAGAATAACAAGTATGTAGGTGATATCGATGTGATTTGGACAAAATAAAGATCGTTTGGAGGAGGGATTACTTTATTTATTTGGCAATCCGAAGTTTCGCGAAAGTTCGGCAACAGTAACTTGGGTCAAAAGGTCGGTGCAGTCACGAAGCCCAGGCGCAGTTCTCGAGAGCACTGAGATTACTAAAGCTTGCGCCGATTCCATGGCCAGCTTCGGGTTTGAAGAACTTCTCTCGTAGCTCGCGCGTTCAGCCCCAATCGGCGTTTCCTTTGCCAACTTGGCAAGATCACAAGAAAGTCAACGACAGGTTTCGGATCGGCACATGACTGAAATCGGATCACAGCTCTCGAAGCCGGTGCACCCGCACACTCCTCACATTGATGTCAAGCACTCGCGCGATCATGCATGAACACTGCTAAGCTGACTCCGCCTGGTGAACCGGTGGTTGAAGTCATCTGAACCAGCCTCCTCGACTCGACGAAATTCACAAGATCCGTAGGAGCTTCACCTGGAGCTTCGCGAAGCATCGGAAACAAGCCATGGCCTGTGTTCCTCTGGTGCGTTTGGCATACACACTTCACATCGACTGCTGATCCTGCACTTGAGAACTCGAATTTACATCAATGGCATCACCTCGTTCAGATAAATACGTTCAGATCTCCATGTTGTAGGTGTGTCCGCCGAGCGTGGCGTTCTTCTCGAGCAGGATCACCTCGTGGCCGTCGCGCGCGAGGTGGTAGGCGGCGGACGTGCCGCCGATGCCCGAGCCGACGACGACGACCTTCATGACAGCAAA
>JAASGU010000342.1:0-23341 GCA_023334365.1 Globisporangium acanthophoron
CGAGCGCATCGAGCGCGCCAAGACGAGCCTCTCGATCCGCGAGTACAGCGTCTCGCAGACGACACTCGAGCAGATCTTCAACTCGTTCGCGAGCCAGCAGGACGCCGACGTCCCGATCTCCGTCACGCCGATCAACTCGCCGGTTTAGAGTTCCGATAGTGCTAAAACCCAAGGAAGATATTTCCTCTCTTTCATCACGCTCTCTGTTCGTCGATCATTTGCATTTTCGCCACGAAGCCACGAAGGTCGCCGCAAGGGATCCAGCTCCCCCTCGCTCGCTCCCTCCTCCCTCTCTATCGGCCATATCAACGATGTTCCCCTCGATGGCCGGCGGCCACAGCATGAACACCGGGTACCCGAACGGCCCGGGCGGCCCTGGAGCACCAGGCGGCCGCGCGCCCGGCGCCCCCGCGGGCAGCAACCCGAGCTACTTCACGGACAAGAAGAAGGGCGAGGTGAACGAGCTCAAGAACGTACGTGGTTAGTTAGGGAGGGAGGGGAGTGCATGAGAGAGAGGACAATAAACTGACGACGCTGCCGCTGCAGCTGCTGCGGGAGGTGACGGTCGAGAAGGACGTGAAGCGCAAGCGCGAGATCATCAAGAAGGTCATCGCGTACATGACGCTCGGCATCGACGTCTCGCGGCTCTTCAGCGAGATGGTGCTCTGCGTGGACACGAAGGACCTCATCTCCAAGAAGATGGTCTACCTCTACCTCACCAACTACGCCAACAAAAACTCGGAGCTCGCGATCATGTGCATCAACACGCTGCTCAACGACTGGTGCGTCTGCCTCGTCCGCAGCCTGCCCTGCATGGCTGCTCACTCGCCGCTCTGCTCTGCTTTTGCTGCTGCTGCAGTCGCAATGAAGATCCGATGGTGCGCGGGCTGGCGCTACGCTCGCTATGCTCGCTGCGCCTCGATTCTATCCTCGAGTACATCCACGACCCGCTGCAGCAGTCGCTCACGGACACGAGCGCGTACGTGCGCAAAACGGGCGTGATCGGCATCCTCAAGGTGCACTCGCTCAACCCGGAGCTCATCAAGGAGAGCGACATGATCGACACGCTCTACAACATGATCCGCGACCGCGACCCGCAGGTCGTGTCCAACTGCATCGTGGCGCTGAACGAGATCATGGCGGACGAGGGCGGCATCGCGATCAACCAGCAGATCATCATGCACCTGCTCAGCCGCATCTCGGACTTCAACGAGTGGGGGCAGTGCAACATCCTGCAGATCGTGGCGCGCTACAAGCCCGCGGCGGAGGACGAGGTCTTCAACATCATGAACACGCTCGAGCAGTGTCTACGCGTGTCGAACAGCGCGGTGGTGCTGGGCACGGCCAAGTGCTTCTTCCACCTCACGGAGCGCATGGAGAGCATCCAGGAGCAGGTCTTCGAGCGCATGCGCCAGCCGCTGCTCACGCTCATGGCCGGCGGCAGCCACGAGATCAACTTCTGCGTGCTGCACCACATCCTGCTCATGGTCGGCAAGAAGCCGCGCGTGTTCAGTCGCGACTACCGCCAGTTCTACAACCGCTACAACGAGCCCACGCACGTCAAGTACGTCAAGATCGACATCCTCTCGGGCGTCGCGGACGCCTCCAACGTCGCCGACATCATCACCGAGCTGAGCGAGTACGTGACGGACGTGGACCAGGAGCTCGCGCGCCGCTCGATCCGCGCGATCGCGGACATCGCGGTGAGCACCAACTTCTCGGTCGGACTGCCGCCGCAGATGGGCTACCCGAACGCGCCGGACGCGTACGGCTCGCAGGCGGCGGCGCAAGCCATGTCGGCGATGCAGGACCAGATCGTGGACACGATGGTGGACTTTCTCGAGATGAACCTCGACTACGTGCGTGACGAGAGCCTCGTGGTCATGAAGGACCTGCTGCGCAAGTACCCGGAGAAGCGCCACGACGTGCTCGACGTGCTGCCGCGCATTATCGCGACCGTGCAGCAGCCGCAAGCGAAGGCGGCGATCGTGTGGCTCATCGGCGAGTTCGGACAGGACATGCGCCGCGCGCCGTACGTACTCGAGAAGCTTATCGACGAGTTCAGCGAGGAGACGTCGCCGACGGTGCTGCTGGAGCTGCTCACGTCCGCGCTCAAGCTCTTCTTCAAGCGCCCGCCAGAGATGCAGAGCATGCTCGGCCGCCTGCTGCAGGCTGCGATCAACGACTCGAACCACCAGGACGTCCGCGACCGCGCGCTGTTGTACTACCGCCTGCTGGAGCGCCAGTCGACGGAGCAAGCCGCGGCGATCGTGGCTCAATTCCGCACGGAGGAGCCTGTGCACCAGTTCACGGAGATGGTCGAGAGCGACCTGCGCGAGAAGCTCTTCCAGGAGTTCAACACGCTCGCCGTGGTGTACAACAAGCCGAGCGAGCTCTTCATCTCGGCGTCGCACCTCGCGGCGGCCGTCACAGACCTCGACGACGAGGAAGACGAAGACGACGGTGACCAGGGCGACGAAGAGGGCTACGGCGCGCGCCAGCACCAGCAACAGCAGCAACAGTACAACGCTCCTGTGCACGCGACTAGCGGCCACCGCGCACCTCCGCAGCAGCACCACGCGCCGGCGCCTGCAGCGCCGAGCATGGATCTGCTGGACATGGACTTTGGCGGCTCGAGCGGCGCGCCTGCAGCAGCTGCTGCTGCCGCGCCGGCGTTTGCGCTCGTCCCGAACCCGGCGATCGACGCGGGCTCGTTCCAGGCGAAGTGGACCACGGGCCGCGTCGTGGGCAACGTCGCGGTGCAGCTGCCGCAGCTCCCGCAGCAGGCGGAGATTGAGCAGGCGTTCGCGGCCAACCGGATCTTCACGATGGCGTCGGGCGACGTGGGTCCGCAGATCAAGTTCTTCTTCTACGCGCAGGACACGCAGGGGAACTTTTACTTGGCAGAGACGCTCGTGGAGAAGGCGGAGCGCGTGCTGCGCGCGACCGTGAAGGGCGAGAACGACTTTGGCGGCGCGCAGTTCAGCGAGCTGCTCAAGCGTGTGCTCTTCGGCTGAGGAGTAAGACGTATGAGCGTGTGTGCCTCCGTTCGTGTAGATGAAGATCGCATTCGTTTTTGACGTGTGTTCTCCTGTTGCTACTGCTGGTGCAACGGTGCCGATGTGTGAGCTGCTGTTGCTGTGGTCACCTGGAGCTAGTGTTGCCTGACACCGCAACCCCGCATTTATTTGTTGCCGAAGCATTCCAGCCAGAGTCTGCGCTTGGAGCTCCATTGTCCGAGACGGAAGACGCGCTCGTGGCGTTCTATGGCGACCGGGTGTTCATTTCACTGCGGTGCTGCTGTCGGGCATCCTACTCTCATGAGTATGCTGCCTCGCCGTCTCGTGCGTTGCCTCGCCTTCTTGTCCAGCAAGATACTTTTTTACTTTTGGCGCCATTTTCTTGTTTGACTTGAACAAAATATGCTAATTGGAGCTGAAGCGGTCGTGTTCCCGCCATTTTCAAATTCACCAGCATCAACCTCCAGCTACCATGACCACTCCCGTGCTCCGCGTGAAGAAGCTCTCGGAGCTGGCGCTGCTGCCCTCGCGCGGCTCGGCGCTCGCCGCGGGCTTCGACCTCGCGAGCGCCTACGACGCCGTGGTGCCGGCGCGCGGCAAGGCGCTCGTCAAGACCGACCTGGCGGTCGCCGTGCCCGCCGGGTGCTACGCGCGCGTGGCGCCGCGCTCCGGGCTCGCGCTCAAAAAGTTCATCGACACGGGCGCCGGCGTCATCGGTGTGTTATGTCGTGTTGTGGTGCATCCTGGGATCTGGCGGTTGAGACTGACGACGGAGTTGCTCGGCAGACGCCGACTACCGCGGCAACGTCGGCGTCGTGCTCTTCAACCACGCGGACGAGGACTTTGAAGGTGCGTGGGTGTCCGAATTGCAGTGGCGTCCGCTGGTTGCTCTGCTGTGCACACAAGAGATGCTGAGACGAGTGGCCCCATTCGTTCATAGTCAAGCGCGGAGACCGCGTGGCGCAGCTGATTCTCGAGAAGATCGAGTACGCGGACGTGCAGCTCGTAGACGACATCGAGGAGACGGAGCGCGGAGCCGGTGGCTTCGGCAGCACTGGCGTCGAGAACCCGCTCAAGCGCGCGCGCTCGCCAGGTGCGCAGTTGTGCTGTTCGTGTGGGTGATAGCTCTTCAGTCGTTGGCAGTGACTCACCTGCTAGCTTGAAATGTATGCGCAGACTCGACGGTGAAACAGGAAGCCGATGTGGTGCACGAAGCGCTGGAGACGCTCTTCTCGAACGGGGCGATCGACGACGCCAAGCGCGTGCAGGTGAAGAAGGCGGCGTTCGCGGCCAACGAGCGTCAGTACGGCCTGCTCAACAAGGCGCTGAGCACCTACGTCGCGGACAAGGACCAGAAGAAGGCGCTCGAGTGGCTCGACGCGTTCCTCGCGTAGACCACGAGACTCTGGCGGTCGGTCAGTGCCTCACGCTCACGACTCGTTAGACAATCGCGCTGTGTGTGCACACACCTTCACCTCCACCCCAGGGCAGCACGAACGCGAGCACACACAGGCGAAGCAGACAAATAAATAGACGCGCTACAACTTCGAGTTCATCGCTGGGAAGAGCGCGAGCAGCTCCGCCACACTCGCGCGCTCGCTCGGCGTTGGCTGCAGCGTCCGCTGCACCAGCTCCACGTACTTCTCCAGCACGCCACGCTCGCGCAAGTCCTCCAGCAGTTCTTCCACTGATGTCGTGATCCAGGGATGGAGCACAAACGCAGTATCAATGTCAGCTTATCAACGCAACAGTGTTCAGAACACGTCATCGACCAAGCACGTACGCGGTCGAGTGGCGACGCGCGGTTCCGGGTCGCCAGTGAGCATTGCATACGCCAGCGCGCCAAGCGACCAGATGTCCGCTCGAGCGTCGTAGCTCACGTCTTCGCCCAAGAAGTACCGCCGCACCTCTGGTGCCATGAACGCCACGGTTCCCGCTGCGTGGTGAGTAAGCAGGTCACTCTCGAGCCAAGTTGAGACACCGAAGTCCGCGATCTTGGCCACACCCTCGCTCTGACGTGCAGACAAGGATCGCAGACGTCAAGCCACCAGCTTCCGCGGGCCACAGCAACAGGAGACAGCAAATCTCACCGTCAGCAGCACGTTCCCAGGCTTGAGGTCTCGGTGGACGACACCATGGACGTGGATCTCGCGCAGTCCGAGGCACAGCTGGCGGAAGTAGGAGTCGAACGTCGCACCATCCAGCGGACCCTGCAGTCGTGTACGGCACAAAATCAGTCTCCAGATATCACCCGAGTGCGAGCACACGCTGCCTCCCGCACCTGTTGCTGCAGTAGCTGCATGAGGTCGCCTCGGTCGCAGTACTCCATGTCGATGTAGGCAAAGTGACGGTGCCCGACTTCTTCGATGAAGTAGCGGAAGATGCGCACGACGTGCGGGCTGCGGATCTTGGACAGGAGCTGGATCTCGTTCATCGCCTCCTGCAGTTTGTCGCTCTCCTTGAGCACGGAGAGCAGCGCGTCGCTGTGGCTCTCACCTGTGCTTGCTCTGCGGCGCTTCACGAGCATCACCTCAGCAAAGTTGCCGACGCCGAGTGTGCGGACGAACTCGTACTTGAGCAGCTTGGACGGAGGTCGGAGACCCACCATGCGCTTCTGCCATCTCGCAGCGCCACTCTCGACTGCATTCGTAGCCATAGATCCTGCTGGTGCTGCAACTGGCGTATCACCACCAGCTGCACAAGGTTGAGCCAACGCGGCGACGTCGTCCAAAAGTGCGTTGTCCGCTGTATCCACATCGCTCACTTGCTCCACCTTGCGGCGACGTGGTTGCAGCATCTTCGTTGCCACAGCCAACACAGCGACGATCCCGCCGTACTTCCAGCCGCTCGGTGACAGTGAGCTCGATCCGGTCGATGGTGGCGAGGGATCGCCTCTGTTGTTGTTCCGCCGCACGAACTCTTCCAGCGTCCGCACCACCGGCGCGTTGATGCGGATCGCGTACTGACTCGAGAACACGATCGCTTCGATCGCCACGAGCTCGTGGCACTGCGCGCACTTGAGGAAGCAGAACTCACCTACCTCCGCGTGCACCATGGACCTCGATGACACGCATGCAGCACACACTGGATGCCCGCAGCTCAGCTGCACGCGCGGCGACTGGCGGACGCGTAGACAGCGGCTGCAGTCGTAGAGGTTCGCTGGATGGCGCCCAATGCCGATGAGCGCCGGCGCCGGCAGCAGTACCGGGTGTCGCATGCCCGCCTGGAGAGCGGGTCGAACACTGGGCACGAAGCCCAGCAGCGGACGCGACGGCTGCCCGCGGTCGATGAACGGTACGTGGTCGAGCGCGTGACCGCCAATCTTCGTGGCCGCGTACACGAGCACGTCGCGCTTTGCGGTCTCAAAGGCGGGCGACGTGCGGCTGCTGAGCATCGCGGCGCGTGCTATCGGCGCCGACAGTGCACGGGTCGAGACTGAAGGTCCAGTCCAGTCAGCGGACACGAAGCGGCGATGGTCGAGCGCGTGGCCGCCGATCTTCGTCTCGACGTACGCGCCGGCGCCACTGCCGTCGAACGCATGCAGGTGCAGCTGGCGGCCGTTGCCCCAGAGTGCGTCGCGTGTGCCGGAGAAACTGCGCGCGCTCTCGCGACGGCGCCGCGTCCGCTCATCATCCGGATCGTCGTCGTCGCCGTGTGCAGAGGAATGAGGAGGAGCCGACGGCAGTGGCGCGGGGCGCCGCGCGAGGCGCTGGTGCATCTGTTGCCTTCTGTTGTCCTCTGAGCTTGTTAGCTTATGCTCATGTGTTGTGTGATGCACCAACGGAAATTGACGAAAGTAGCCGCTTAGTTGTGCGTATTCGGAATATAGCCGCTCAAAACTATAATAAACGGAACAGAGCCGCATACAACCTTCAAGATAAATACAGGTTTAGCTGCGTCAACGTCTCCCTGAGATCATCGCTCTTGTAGAGAGAGCCATGTCAGATCCCTCGCGCTTACAAGAGCGACGAGGGGACAGCGTTGACGTGTCATCGTTGCTCTCATTCTTTCGGAGCACCACCACAAACGAGCTACCCCACAACGAGTTCCCGACAAGCAGAGCTTACAATGCGCTAGCGCAAGGCCATCGGCACCGCCACGGCGTCTCCTGCGCGTTCTTTTCGCTTCCTGCTGCCTCACAACAACAACGAGAGCCATGCTGATTTTCACATGGTGATGTGAAAAAGATGCCACTTGGTTGAAGCCATTTGAAAATGACTTGATTTCAGTATGCAGAATGGGGAGGATGGAGCGGGAAGAAAGAAGGGTGCGTTTGCACAGTCGAAGAAGATCGCAAGTCTCTAAGAAGCGTCCCGAATGTACCGTATAATGCTTTTGTGTCCGGGATTACAGAATGAATGATTCCGTTTTGCAGCCAAGACCGTCCCGTGCGTCCCGATTTGCAGAGACACATTTCGAAATTCAAACAGTTACGCTTGCTCTGGCTACAGACAGTATCTTGATCATGTCCGTTTTGTAAGCTTGCGCTGTTCTCTTCGCGACCACTCCTATCGTGGTTCACTGTGTATAGCCCTGGGAGCATCTCGCTTTTTTATTTTGATTTTTGGAGGATTCGAGCGAGAGACACTCTCCTCTGAGTCGCCGGCTGGGTGTGCGTGTGGCCGAACCACTCACAAGGAAAAATCCCCAGCATCCGGCAAGCGTCCAAGAGAGAGAGAGAGCGAGCGAGCGACCGACAGGCGCGAACACCACCAACTGGCAGCCACCACCACCACCACCGCCACCTCCTCACTCGCACTCGCACCATGGGGCGCATGGCCAAGCACAAAGCCGCCAAAGTCGCCTCCAAGCGCCGCAAGAAGAGCGGCGGCGCCACCTCCATCGCCACTTCCTCCACGCGCCGTCCACTCGCCGCGACGCTCGCCGACAGCGTGGCGCTCGCAAGCGCCAGCGCCTCCCCCATGAGCGCCACGGGCTCCACGAGCGGCGCCTCCACGCCGTCGTCCGGGAAGGAGTGCGAGCAGTGCGGCAACCCGACGGCGCTCGAGGGCGTGGCGGCGGCGCGCGCGTGGACGAACGCCGGCAAGAAGCAGCAGACTCCCGTGGGCGGCTGCCAGATCTGCGATTTCGTGCTGTACCGCAAGTCGCAGCGGCCATGCGTGCACTGCGAGCGCGTGAGCTGCGAGCACTTTTGCGAATGGTGTGGCAACGGCTACCACACCAAGTGCGCGCGCGTGCGGGACGAGAAGGTGAGCGCGCCAAACGGCTTCTGCTGCCGCAAGTGCGAGGCGGAGCAGGCGGACGACGACGAGAGCGCGGCGGAGAAGAGCGACGAGGAGGAAGAGATGGGCTCCCGCTGCGGCTCGTGTCGCCTGCCGTTCAACGCGACTGCGAAAGAGGACGAGTCCGGCTTCAAGGTGAACCAGTCGGTGCTCGTGGAGAACGACGAGGTGCTGTACAACGCTGTGATCACCGATGTGGACATGAAGGGCGAGCGCATTAAGATCCACTTCATCCGCTGGAGCAAGTCGTTCGACAACTGGTACGCGATGGACGACGAGCACATCAACGAGAGCCTCGCGTGCGATTGCTGCAACAAGTGGTTCCACATCGGTTGTCTCCCGCCGATCAAGAGCTCCGGCCGCTTCAAAGACACGACGTACGTCTGTCCCGCGTGCATCGACGACGCCAAGCACTTTCACAACGGCACGCGACCGAAGGCGAAAGCGAACAGCAGCAGCAGCACCGCGAAGGCGTTGTCGCGAAAGAGCAGCATGTCGGAGGACGCGGCGCCGGTGATCGCGTCGTCCAAGCGGAAGAGCTCCAAGCCGATTATCACGAGCGACGACGAGCAGGACGTGAAGCGACCGAGTAACAAGAAGAAGCGCAAGCTCTCAGTGTCGTCTGACTCGCCGGTGAAGAAGAAGCCGGAGCTCTCGCGAGCATCGTCGCGATCTAAGTCTCCGGACCCGCTGGCGGAGGCCGAGAAGGTGGACGCGACAGCGAGTGCTGACGACAACGGCGGCGATGACGAAAACGATGACGACGAAGTGGTGCCCGACAGTGAGGCGTCAACGGAGAAGGGCGCGTCTCCAGCGCCAGGATCCCCGTCGGCTGCTGTGACTGAGGCGCAAGAGGACGACCCTGCGACGGCTGCAGCCACATCGTCTTCGTCGACTTCCACAACGAAGCAGTCACGCTCCAATGACAAGTCAGCGACGCCGACTCCAAGCGACAGCGAGGCGACCGAGCAGAGCAAGGAGAACACGTCACGATCGTCGGGTGACAAGCAACCGCAACCTGCGAACAACTTCCATCGACGGAAGCCGTCGAGCCACTCGGTGTCGGCGCTGCTCAACAGCCCGTCGCCGAACGAGAAACCCGCGACGCCGCCCGTCCACACGAATGTCGGAGCGCTCTCGATGCTGGACGAGAGTCGGCGGAACCTCACATCGTCGTTCGAGGTGCTGGTCAAGGTGGAGCGCCACAGCCAGCAGCTACCGCCTCTGCCGTCGTCATTTGCGTCTCGGTCGTCGGTGTCGTCCTCCTCATCCAAGGCGAAGATCGAGCCGTACCAGAGTTCGTCGAACTGGCCGATTCGCCCAGCGCAGCCCAAGCCTTCGAGTGATACTGCTACTGGGGGCGGCGGTCGCGGAACGCTAAGCGCGTTTGACATCCTTCGCGAAGTGGCTACGCAGTCGATCGGTGGCGAGCTTGATGCCGTTCCGGCAGGTCCTTCAGCTAAGCCGAAGAAGGAGCCGCGAGCACGGGGCTCGGCGGCCAAGTCCAAGAATGCGAAATCGGACAAGGCGGCGGCGGCGGCTGAGAAGGCTGCTGCGTCGAAAGCTGGTGGCAGTGGCGCGTCTGGATCGGCGGCGCCAACCGCCGAGCAAGACCGACAATTTCTTCAGTCCAAGGAGCGCATCCATCTCAACTCGTTCGTCGACCTGCACTTCAACATCCGGAAAGAGATGTACCTGAAGTTCTGCATGCTCGAGGAGCAGGGGCTGCTGGACCGCGACACGGCCCAGCTGCTTCGCTCGCTCATCTACCCGACGTCCGACAAGTTCCAGGACCTGAAGTTCGTCTACCTCGTGAACAAGGACCTGTCGCCGCTGTATCTCACGAAGCGGCTGCTGGAGGTCGTGCCGACGTCGATGGGTGGCACGGGTGGAGCACTACCGGCTCCGCACACGGACACGTCGTCGGGCTCGCGTAGCGTGGCATCGTCCCCCGCGTCGACGAGCCACACGTCTTCGGGTTCTTCTCTGCCTGCGATGGTTCCCCCGGGACTCACGATCCCGTCCTTCTCCGAGATCATCGCGTCCGAGAAAGCGGCGGCGATGTTGCAGCAACAGCAACAGCACCAGCAGCTCCAGCAGCAGCTCAACCAGCACCGCCAGACGCAGCTGCAGCTTCAGTCGCAGCTCCAGTCGCAACTGCAGCAGCAGCAGCAGCAGCAGCAGAAGCGTCAATCGCCCTCTGCTGCTACCGCCACTTCTGCGGCGTCCGCCAGTCTGGAGAAGAAGCGACCGGAGACGATCGCCAAGGAGCTCGCACCGCCGCCGCCACCCGCGCAGCCGACGACGACAGTGCCCACTGCCACTGCATCCACGTCGTCCACCCCGAGTGTTCAATGATTATTCAAGTATCAATACAATCCACAAAGTGCTACTCCTGTTGCAACCTCCTACTCCACGCGATCGATTGTATGCGTTCACGGCGAAGCGCTCTGTGCAAGTGCTTATAGGGGAGGAGAACTTGCCTTGAGGGTCTGCGCTGCAGTCTCCACAATGGCTTTCACCCACTCACTTGCGAAAAGAATCCCAAGCCTCCTTCGCTTGATGCGCCGCCTCCCGGTCTCGCTCGTCGCCGCGTGCTCGCTGAACCGCGTGATCGGCAGGCGCGGGCGGCTGCCGTGGAGCCTGCCGAGCGACTGGGCGTTCTTCGCCACGGCCACACACCGGCAGGTGCTGCTCGTCGGCCGCCGGTCGTTCGAGGAGTTTGGTGCGCCGGTGCCCGACCGCCATACAATCGTGGTCTCGCAGTCGCAGGCGCGCAATCCCCCGCGCTCCTGGGGCAACGTCCACGTCGCCGAAAGTCTCGACCACGCACTGGAGATCGCCGGCTCGCATCCGCGCTACGCTTCGTGCTCGCGGGTTTTCGTCGGCGGCGGCCAACAGCTCTACGACGAGGCACTGGCGCGGGACCTTGTCGAGTCGGGACTTGTGACGCGCGTGCAGCACTACATCCCCGACGGCGATGCCTTCCTGCCGCAATGGACGCAGCGGCTACCAACACTCGCGTTCTGCCGCTCCTCGCGCTGCAGCGTCACGGGCACACCGCTGAGCTTCCAGGTGTGGCGACGATGATGGTGCGAGTAGTTCTTCACGCAGAATGCGAACCAAATGCCGTAGTGGCGCTTCGGCGCGGCCTTCGCGCTGCGCCGTGTACGGGCCCAGGTGGGTCATGTCGGAGAAGCCCGCGCCGCTGATGGCTACATTGCGTAACCCAGGCAGAATTGTTGGTTTGGAGACCGTAACCCAATCGTAACCAATCAGTAACCTGTTCACTCGTCAGTCTGAGCAGTGAGCACCATGGCCGAGACGCCGAAGCCGAAGCCGAAGCCGAAGCCGAAGCCGTCGCTTGAGCTCTTCAAGCAGAGCTTCCAAGAGTACCTCGTGCGTTAGACGGCGTGTTGTTGCTGTGTGGGCGAGGTTGAGTGTGGGCGATTTCGGCTGACGGAGCGAGCAATGCGCTGCAGAGAGAGACGAACGCGGTGGCGGATGACGCCGAGCTGGAGCAGCTCATGGCGCTGCTGCACGAGCCGCTGCCCGTCTGCTTCCGTGTGAATCTCCACCGCCCGGACGCCCAGCGGTGCGTTTTTCTGTGTGGTTGACGTCGTACGCTACTCGCAGGTGCAGTAACCAATCGATGGACTGCTCTTGCGTCTGGTGTCTGCAGAGTGATGCGGCTGCTGGCCACGGAGCTCCAGTTCCCCGCCGACACGTACTTCCACAAGGACATGCCTATCACGCCGCCCAAGTGAGTTCCCGAGCGGTTGATGCTGTTGAGTGTGAGGCATGTGTGTGGATGCCCGAGAAACTCACACAGTGCTGCGCTACTGGGTGTCGAGCAGACCGATCGCGTGGTACCCGCTCCCGAACGTCGCGTGGCAGGTCGACTGCGGCCGCAACGCGCTCTCCAAGAGCGGTGCGTTCTCTTGACAGCACGTGAGCAGGAGATGAGTGAGGCGTCGGTACTGACCTTCTCATGTACACAGCGCCAAAGCACGAAGCCGTGAAGGCGTTCCACGCGTGCTTGCTCGAGCACACAGAGATGGGGACGATCGACCGCCAGGAAGCCGTGAGCATGCTCCCCGTGCTCTTCCTGGATGTGCAGCCGGCGCAGCGCGTGCTCGACATGTGCGCGTCGCCGGGCTCCAAGACGACGCAGATGATCGACTTCCTGCTCTCGTCCGAGGGGTCGAACGGCATGGTGGTCGCGAACGATCTCGACAAGAAGCGCGCGTACATGCTCGTGCACCGCCTGACGCGCAACACGCTGCGCAATGCGGTGGTGACGTGTGGCGCCGGCGACTTGTTCCCGGGGCTGTACGAGAAGGGCAGTGGCGAGCTCCAGACGACGAACGTGTTCGACCGCGTGCTGTGCGACGTCCCGTGCAGCGGTGATGGCACGCTGCGCAAGAACCAGGCGCTGTGGAAGGAGTGGCACATCGGCCAGGGGCTCACGCTGCACCCGACGCAGCTCTCGCTGGCGCTTCGAGGCGCGGCGCTGCTCAAGATTGGCGGCGTGATGGTCTACTCAACGTGCTCGTTCAACCCGATCGAGAACGAGGCGGTCGTGGCCGAGTTGCTGCGCCGCAGCGACGGTGCGCTGGAGCTGATTGACGTGTCGGCTAAGATCCCGTCGCTCGTGTACCGCAAGGGCCGGAGCGCGTGGAACGTTGGCTGGCGCTCCAAGTCCAAGTCGACGCACAAGGGTCATCTCTTCCGAGCCACCGTTGGCTCAAGCGTGGAAGGCGAGAAGGCGGCGGATGCCGCCCCACAGCTGCACGAGTGGTTCGCCAGCTACGACGACATCCCGCAGGACCTGCGCGGCCAGCGCGTGCTGCGCTCGATGTTCGCGCCAGCCTCCTCGGGCTCCATCGCGCCGCAACTGGAGAAGACGCTGCGTTTGATCCCGACCGATCAAAACTCGGGCGGCTTCTTCATCGCCGTGCTGCGCAAGACGGCGAATCTTCCGGGCGACAAGCAGCAGGGTCTCTCGGCGCTGGAGGAGAACATGGACCTCGCGCCGCCGGAGGGGTATGTATGCAAGCTCTGCAATGAGCAAGGGCACCTCTTGAAGAAGTGCGCCAAGTACGTTCCGGTGGACGAGTTTAAGGCTGCGGAGCAAGCTCCCAAGGCGAAGAAGCAGCGTACAGGCGACACGAGCGAACCGTACGTGAAGCCCCGCGAGACGCTGTACCGCCCGATCAGCGACGATGCGTGGGAGATCATCCAGCAGTTCTACGGCATCAAGGACGCGTCGTTGAAGGTGAGAAGCTTGCGTCGGAGCGTGCGCTGATTGTGTGAGGAGTCTAACACTTGGGATCTCTCTTGTTGTCGGAAGGCTCGCTTCTGGTGCCGCTCGGACGGCGCAGCGACCGTCAACTATGTGGACGAAGACATTTCGGACGCGTGTCTCGGCGGCGACGCGCTCGAGATCGTCAACACGGGGCTCAAGGTGTTCTCGAAGCTGACAGACAAGGGCGTGACGCACTACCGCCCATCGGAGGAAGGAGTCGGCTTCATTGACCAATTCTTCACGAAGCGCGTGCTCACGCTCTCCGCGGCGGACTTCACGCACCTGCTGCACGCGACTGCGCACCTGCCATTCACATCGCTTTCGGCATCGGCGCAGGAGTTCCTCACGGTCGCCGGTGTGGGTCCGGGAGTCGCGCGGCTGGAGAATCACGCGGATGTGGCGTTCAACTTCTGGATTGGCATCGGCGCGATCCTGCCGCGGGTGTCCAAGACGATGCGCGCGGAGGTGGAGCAAGCGTTCAAGCTCGCCAAAGCTGACGCGTCCGTCTAGATCCTGGTCGTATCTGCTTCGCGCCGCCGGCGCCTCTCGCGCGTCTGCATGGCTTTCATAAGAAAATAGAACGAGTCTCGCTTGCCCGCAATCTCGCGCTCTTGCTCCTCCTCACTGTCGTCCCCACCGAACGTGTCTCCGCCATCCTGGTCGTCAAGATCCCCGTTGTCAGTGGACGCACTGCTTGCTTCGCGCTGCGTTCGTGCGGGGGGAAACTGGTGGACTGCTGCTACCGACCGGGCTGCCGCAGGCGCCGCGACAGGAGGTTCCGAGCGGAGGATGTTGCCGAGCACGTCGAGGTAGTCCTGCTTCGGGATCCCGAGCAAGTGGCTCTCGTTGTTCTCGATCCATGATCCGACAATGAACATGAGGAAGACGACAAGCGCCACGATCGCTGCCGCGCTGCAAGTCACCCGGCGCGACGAAGATGTTAGGCGACGTATGCATGCTGCTAGCAGCCAGCACTCTCCGGCCTACGAGAGCACGCACTTGTGTCCGCGGGTGAGCTTGTAGCTGCGCACGACTGCGTGTCCGTGGTTGCCAGCCAGGAGGCCCGCAACGCCCGTGAGGTAGCTCCCGACCACTTGGCTCACAAACCGAGTCGCGACGAAGAGTTTCGTGAGTCCGATCCACAGAGCCACCGTCATGAGCAGCACTTGCAGTAGCTGCGACGGCGTGTGGAGCACCACAGGTAGTAGCACGACGACCGACATGTGCGAATCCACGCAGGGGAACCCGTGCGTGTCCGGGTCTGTGTGCAAGCGCGAGTAGAGCGAGCTGTCGTAGTCGCTCGGTCGCGGCATGTGCGCGAGGTACTGCAGGAGCAGCACGCCGAGCAGGTTCCCGATGCAAATCCACATGTACGGGAGCCCGAGTTCGGAGACCGCGAGCAGGAACACGAGCCTGCAAGTGGAGGGAGTGTGGCGTTGAGCGATCGGTTGGTTGGTACTCGGGTAGCGAAGAAGGCAGTATATCAGCACCGAGGACGTTGACAGACGCACCACAGCAGCAGCGATAGGTCCTGCGTGCGTCGGCGGGACGTCGTAGCGTGCACCGCGGCTCGCAGGCACGGGAGCTCCTTGCAAACAGCAACGCATACAGCAACGCGTGTGTGAAGGTGAGTGCGATGAGGAGGAGCTGTTGTGAGAGTCACGGACGGCAGCAACCTCTTTCTTGTGCGCGAGCCACGCGACGATCTCAAGATCCCATTGCAGCAGCGGAGACATCGGACGGAAGCCGGCGCTGGCGTCGTCGTCGGCATCTCGTCGCATGCTGCGTTCTCGGTGAAGATGCTGCGTTCTCGCGAAGGGGGGCACGAAGCGACGCGCCGCTTTGAAGCGACCTCGTAAAGAAGCCAGCCAGCCAGCGTGGGCGCATCCTCCTCCCCGAGTAGCAGAGGTGAGGCAGGCCGAGTTGAGCTGATCGTCGAGACTCAGAGACCTCGATTTGCTCCGCGTGGGTGAAGAGCTCCTCCGCGACCAGCGTGCTTGGGACACGTTGCGCTGACTCCTTCGCGTGTTGGAATTCGGCGCCGCTGGATCTCCTGCTTCCTGCCTTCATGGTATGAACACACCTGTGTGTGTATCCGAGAGATCGAACTCGAGCACGGATGAGAGCCCTTCCTTGTGTCATGTGTCATGTGTGCTCCTGCTGCTGCTGCCAGCCGCGAAGCGAGTTGACGTAGCGCCAGCAGGTACACCTCAGATCCAGGCTCATCTTTCTCGTTTCTTCACTACCAAGGGCTCAATATCCTCGATTTTCTTGTTTCAGTGTCTTCACTTGAAAAATGGTCCGTCACTCTCGATTTTCCCGCACACACACACACACCGCGAACTCGTCACTGCAAGTCGCGATGGCCACCACTGAACTGCAGCCGCCTGCGGGAAGCGACAGGTGCGCTGTTGCCGCTCCGCTCCGCTCTCCTAGTCACCTGGTAACCCTCGCTCGCTTGACCAGGATGGACGTGCCTGGCGTGATCGACGACCGCCTGCTCATGGGCTCCGTGGCGCACGCGCGCGACGCGGCGCTGCTCGCCGACCACCTGCACGTGTCATTCCTGCTGGACGTTGAGAACTCGCGCAAGCGGCAGCTGGGCGCCGCCGCCTACGCGCCCACGATCACCGGCGACCGCGTCGAGCTGGACGACGACTTCTCGTACGAGTCGTTCCGGGCCAGCGTCACCCGCGCGAATGAGCTCGTGGACGGCGCGCTGCGCGACGGGAAGACCGTGTTCGTCTTCTGCACGCACGGCAACAACGAGAGCGTCGTTGTATGCGTCGCGTACCTCATGCTGACGCAGAAGTGGACGCTCGAGCGCGCGTACAAGCACGTGCTCCAGCGGCGGCCGGCGAGCGCGCCGCGCAAGGCATACGTTGAAAAGGTACGCGACTGCGCATGAGGGCAGAAGAGCGATATGTGCCATCGGTGGTAGTGTCGGATGGCGGATGGCGGGTCCGTGCGTCTGACAGGGCTCGCGCGTGCTTGCCATCGTACAGCTACGGCTTTTGGAGCTGGAGGTCCACGGGCGAGTGACGCTACGGTCCGAGCAGGTCGGACCGAGCATGATCGACATCATGATGGGGCTGCGCGGGCAGACGTCTTCAGGGTACGACAGTGACGAGCGCGGCAGCCATCTCACCGAGGCGGGCGAGACGAGCTCCGACCGCGCGAGTCTCGCGTCCAACATGTCGGTCGTGACCGGTCTGCACAACGGGAGCTCTCTGCGCGAGACGATGATCATCGCGGAGCAGGAGGAGGAGCTGGAGGCGTCCGGCGCGGGAGACGACAGACACACCACCACGCACTCTCTAACGGATCGGCGCGGACGAGCGAAGTCGACGCGAGCCAGCTGTGTCATTTCCTAGGAGCGTTCGTTGGGCTCTTCACATCTGCTCTCGCACGCACACGCACGCAGACTCAGTATTGGCGTAAGAGAGCGACATCGGAATTGAGGCTGGCAGGCCGTCCAGATAGATAACACACAAACTCAGGCGCGCGAGGGGCTCAGTCCTCGTCAAACATTCGCTGCAGGCAGCAGAGCTGCGAGAAGATTAGCGTGCTCGGCGGCTTCTCCGTCTTCGCCTTCCGCTTTGCCGGGTTCCCAGCGTTCCTGTCCGGCACTGGCACCTTTGAAGTCAGCGAGCTGCACACATGTCGGATGCGTTGCGAGCCAAACTAGCACACCTCGCACCTTCTGCATCAGTGCTGACCACCGCTCGATCTCGGCGCTTGCTGCGCTTCTCCTTCTTCACCTTCTTCTGGCGGTGGTTGCCATCTTGCGAGCCAGAAGTGACTGCATTGTTGTCGTGAGCTGCAGAGCCCGCCCGCTTGCGCTTGGCGGCAACCGCCATGTGCATCTTCGCAAGCGCCACCGCATCCGTCGCTACGCGCTTCCCTTTGCCTGACGGCTAGGAACAAGTGCACAAGAGGATGTAGGCGAACACACCATGGAGAGAGTGGCTGATACACATCAGCAGCAGCGAACGCACCATTGAACTCCCGTTCCTGCGCTTCGCAGTAGAAAATTCCGCCGAATGTGCGCTTGCGCTTGATGCCAGCCCTTGCTTCGTGAGCACAGCAGGTGGCGGCGTTTTGTTCTCTTGATCCTCGAGTGCGTCGAACGCGAGCGCGTCGGCGCGCGAGCCATCGCCGCCTTCGTTCTCAGCAGCAGCAGCACCGTCGCTATCATCCGAGCACACTGCAAAGTCGAGTCGCTGCAGCACTTGGTGCTCGCTGCTGCTCTCTGCGTCGAGCAGCGCGGCCGCCCGCGACCGAAACTTCTTCTGTCGGCGTCGAAGGCACGGCGCGTACTGTCGTTCGCTGGCCAGCGTGCCGGATCGCTCGGGCGTCATCGGCGCTTCCACCAGCCGCTTGCGCTGCGCCTCGCTAATCTGCCGCGTGATCGCGTCCGCGGCGCTGTCCGCGCGGAGCTTGGGCTTGCGCTTCAGCATGCGTCCCGGACGGCGCGCGCACTTTTGCCTGTTGCTGTGCGCGGGTGTTCATCCCGCAAGGTGGATGGCGTTACATTCCCTCACAAAGTACTGCGCGCTTGCGCATGCGCCACGTACGCTGCCGCCGCGCGCGCGCTCGTGGTGTCGGCGAGCGGCTTCCGAGACGCCATCGTTATTGAAGTTGCCTCGATTCCGCATCAGTAACTGTGGATTGCAAGATGAGGGGGGAAACATCACCCTGATCGCGCAACCGAACTTGGCCACGACCGAAGCGACGCGCATTACAACAACTGCGTCGGCAGCAACCGCAGGCGAGAAGCGCAAGCCGATGGCCGACGTGCGCGAGTGGCTCAGCGGCTTCCACTTCTCGCGCGGCACGCGACACCTCGCGCGCGACTTCAGCGACGCTGTGCTGCTCGCCGAGCTGCTCGCGCAGCTGGTGCCGGCGTGGGTCGATCTTCACAACTACCCGAGCGCCAACCGCATGCAGCACAAGCTCGTCAACTGGGAGACGCTCAACCGTGCGCGAATGCATCCTTCTCTTCGTACCGATAGCGTGAATTGTGGTGGTACGAACGCGTGACGGACGACCGGCGTGCTCCTTGCAGGCAAAGTGCTTGTGCGGATCAAGTGCGAGCTCTCGCGCAAGCAGCAGGAGGACCTCGCGAACGCGGTGCCGGGCGTCATCGACCTCCTGTTGGCGCAAGTGCGCAAGCAGGTGAATAATCCAGCAAGTGTGCGAGGGATCGTGCTGGTTTCTCACGCCTCCGCGCTGCTTTGTCAGACTTCCAAGGACGATTCGCACAAAGCCAGCTTCAAGAGCCCCGCCTCGTCGCCGCGTGCACGAGTAGTGGATACCACAACCTCATCTACAAACGTGCCAGCCACCGATCTGAAGTCGCTGAAGCTCCACAACACCGAGTCGCGATCTCCCGATCCACATCCTCTGGAGCGCCTCCCAGCGTCACCGAGCTCGCCGCGAAAGGCGATTGATGCAACTTCGAAGTCGCCACTCAAGTCACCACGAATCAAACGACCATCGGCATTCGCGCTGAACGAGTTTCTGGCGACTCCCTTGCCGCAACCAGACCAGGACGACATTGCGGTGTCCTTCTCGAAAATGCTCGAGCTCATGTCGAAGACTGGCACGCAGACTGGCAAGATCGCAAAACCGAAGGCAACTGCTGCCAGTGTCGATGGTGTCCAGCACAGCAAGCATCCGCTCACTCCAGAGAACAAGTCAACCAAGTCATCGAGTCCAGTCTCTCAGGTGAGACCAGCGAGCGCCGACTCAGGAGCTCACTCTCATCGCCTACGGCCAACTGATCACGGCAAGTTGATCTCTCCGACGTTCAGAAGTGCACAGAAAGCGAAGCAAACAGGTGATACCGATGGACGTAACAACCCGTCGCCAACCCAACAAGCCCATGCAGTCACCAGATCGCAGCACGTGCAGAAGATTGAGTTTGCAGATTCCGCGCTGGTGTACTTTTGCTGCCAGGACGAGCTTCCCATGCGTGACGAGCAGCAAGCGTGGCAGCAGAACGATCGGGTGCAAGTCGCGCGCTTTGTGAGGTCCCTCGCATCCGGCGACTGCTTGGTGCAGCTTCTGAAGGTCGATGGGATCAGGAAATCGTCGATCTCTCCCAGGTCGCGTGGTGTCAAGGCGTACGTGTCAACGCCTCACTTCATCGAGTGCTGCGGATCTCAGCTGCACAACATCCAGAATATGAAGTTCGACGCGACCGAAGGCAAGTGGAAGTGGTACGGATCCGAGAACTCAAGCAGCAGCAGCAGCACAGACAAGACACCGGGTGTCTCGTGGAAGCGGAGCCTGCTGATCGACATCGCACCGGGTGTGAGCTCTACCCCAGCGGGTCTGAGAACTGAGCCCATTCGCAAGAGTTTGCATCCGACAGTGATGACGAAGAAGACATCGCACAACTCGCACTTCTTCACCGAGGTGCTCTCACGAGTCAAGTGCAACTCGATCAGTATGGAGGAGCCCGTGGCGATCGTTGGGAGGACAAGAGACGAAGGGTGCGACGGAACGCTCTGCGCAGACTTCGCCCAGACGGTGTACGACACTATCGGCTTCGATTCACCTGTCGCGCCGACAGTGTTCCCGAAGGTGCAAGCTGATGTGCTACTCGACATCCCGGAGAAGAAGCCGTTGACGTCTCCGACTAGAGCAAGAAAGTCCAACGCAGAGTCCGTCGAAGCGACGTAGCCGTTCGTGCCATGTCAGAACGCCTTGCTTCGCATCCGGGGATGCGAGCGCACACGCCTCGCTTGCACATGAAGCTTTCACCACTTCGGTCTCTGCGTTGTTTTGATTTCGTGGCAGTGCTCTCGATCGGAATGTCGAATCGCATCGGCTTGGTTGGTTCCCAGTGGATGAACAGGACGTCCGATGATCTGAGCTCCAGCACACAGTCCCCTTGCTATACCACTTTGCTGCTCGCGTCTACCTGCTATCCTACCAAACGAAGCTGCTCCTCGATCCAGTGCGTGACCAACTCCAAGGCGCCAAGCGAGCTCGAGGTTTGTAGCAGCTTCAGACACTTTGATCGCATCCTCTCCAAGCGCTCGCGAGTGCGTAACTCTGGCTTTTGCTTGAGAACCCAGCGGATCACGTCGAGGTGACTGCCGAGAAGTGCCTGCCAGAGCGCTCGGACAGGTACGAATCCGTTCGAGGCGTGGCTGAGCCAACTCACGATGTCGAGGCAGCCGAGTCTGGCCGCCAAGCAGATCGCTTTCTTCACGTCCCTCTTCTTCGGTCGGCGAGCATCTACGGTCGCTTGAACGAACTCCAAGTCCTCGCTCATGATGCCGGCGAGGAGCCCGAACTCTTCGTATCGCTCAGGAAATGCTCGAACGACCCGCGCCACCAGCTCACGCTGCGAAGTGAACACCATCGCCTTGAGCGGCCACAGCGGGAGGCGACCAGCTGGATACTCGCCATGCAGCCACAGAAGCGTGTCGGTCTTGTTATGCATCGCGCAAGCCAGCATTGTTCTTGTGACGTTGACGGGGATCTGCTCCTGGATGAACCACTCGACGATATGGTGGTGGTCATGAACTGCTGCGTTGTCGAGCGTGGACAGGGACAACTGTTCCGGGTACGTCGCGTGGATCCACTGGAGAGAGTCGATGTGGCCGGCTTTCGCAGCATTCGCGGACGCGAGCAAAGAGCACTGAGCCGTCGGACTCCGGCGGTTCTCGTGCAGCCATCGCAGGACGTCGACGTGGCCGCGCGACGCTGCCAGGTCGAGCAGGTGGTCCTCCGCGAAGGCGATAGTGAACTTCGTCACTTTCGGGTGCAGCAGCCGCACGGCCGCCAGTTGCCCGCCGATGATCGCAGCCCGCAGCGCGCCGTTCACGACCATCCCTGGCGCCGCGCCGAGACACCAGCGCACAATAACTTCGCTGTCGTGCTTCGCGCCGATAACAAGCACACGCTGCACGAGAAGCGCCTGCTCTCTCTCGAGTGGTGCTGCTGGCGCTTCCGGCGTCGTATCCGTCTGCCTCCTTTCGAGCGCGTCGAGTCGCACGTCCGCCACATGCAACCGGATCAGCTCCTCCAGTTCCGTGGTCCTGGCGTTCGCTGCGAGCGCGCGCCTGAGTTTCGCGAACACTGGTGCGTCACAGAACCGTCGAACGGCGCGCACGACGCCAGGAAGCGCGGCGACCTCGCGCTCGCGGAGCACGACGTCCACCGCCGTGAGTCCGGACGCCACTTCCACGCCTGCGGGCGACGACATGATGATCATCTCGACGCGAACGGCCCTTTTTTGCTTTGGACATCCTTAATGACCGGCGGGTTGAGTGGGGTATGTGGGGTGGGCGACTCTGGTCCTGCTCCACTCGCTTCACGCCTACTGCGGACGCGCTTGCTCGCTTACTTCTGCGCGACGTCGTCGCAGTCCGTCGTGACCGTCAGGTCCGACCACTCGTCGAGCTCGCGCTGGGCGTTCTTCAGCACCGCGGTGACGCCCTCGACGGCGTCCACGCCCAGCGCGAGGCGCGACGGCAGCGTGCGACCCGCGCACCGACCGGTCTTCGTGAGCGCCTCCACGAGCAGCTGCGCCGCCTTGGCCGGGTCGCCGCGCTGACGTCCACTGCGCGCCGCGAGCGCCTCCCAACGAGGGGCCGTCACGCTCTCCAAATCGGCGATGCGCGCCTTCGCGCCGATCATGTTGTCGCCGAACAGCCCCGTGCGGAACGCGCCAAAGTCGATGCACGTGACTTCGATGCCCAGGTGCGCGACCTCGACGCGCAGCGACTCGGAGATGCCCGCGACCGCGTACTTGCTGGCGCTGTAGATGCCCGTGACGGACGAGCCTCTCCAGCCGGCGATCGAGCCGACGTTCGCGATCACGCCCGCCTTCTGCGCGCGCAAGTGTGGGAGCACGGCGCGGAGCACGTTCGTGACGCCGAACACATTCGTGTTGAACTGGTGGAGGATCTCGCTCGCGCTGGTCACACATGACAAGGGAGTAGTGAGTGGAATGGACGTGAGCTATGAGGCTCCCTCTCACCAACACCAGAGACCTGCACCATTCTGTAGTCCTCACCTGCACTCCTCCACAGCGCCCTGCAGCGCGTAACCCGCGTTGTTGACGAGGATGTCGATGCGGCCGTAGATGGCGACAGCGTCCGCCACTGTCTGTGCGAGCACGTCGTCCGATGCGGTGACGTCCAGCGCAAGGGCGACGGCGCCGTGCGTCTTGAGCTCCTCGAGCTTGGCGACGTTGCGCGCCGTGGCGATGACGCGATCGCCCCGAGCGAGCGCCGCGAGTGCCAGCGCGTGTCCGAGGCCGGACGAGCAGCCGGTGATGAGCCAGACCTTGGGCGAGGCGGCGTCGGTGGCGATGGCGATGGTGGCGGCAGCAGTAGTCGACATGCTTCGGATGACGCAGGTGTGAGTTGGCGCGACTGATGAGAAATGATTGACAAGGTCTCTCCCAAAAAGCGAGCAGGTCATGATGTCGCATCAAAGATGGCTGATGGAGCGATCAGCTCGCACACTTCGGTCTCCGCCAGTGGAGATGCATCGGATGGGGACTCGCTTCCTCCTCTGCTGCCGCACGAGTCGCGTGAGCACCACTCGCTCATGCGCAAGACCTCACGTACGCCACACACAACGAAAACGCACCGGTTCGCATCGGAGTGGAAGCGAGTTGACATGCAAGAAGACGAGAGTGTATGAAAGAGATCGATTGAGTTAGGACGCGGTCGATCTCAGAGGTGGGCTAGCGAGAGCGTGTGCATCGTTCATGGAGCACGCCAAGACCATGCCTACTACGA